>CM021106.1:504450825-504748132 GCA_007115665.2 Sequoiadendron giganteum
CAACTGGATCACTAAGATCCTAAAATATGACATCAAGGTCAAGCCTACAAAGACTGTCAAAGGAAGAGCGTTGTGTGAATGTTTGGCGCACAACGAAGAGATAGAAACAGAAGAAGAACAAGCGAAGCTGGTTCTAAAAAATGAATCTGAACCCAAAGGATGTTGGTTGACAGATAGAGCAAGATGTATGCACACTGGCAAATATCCACCATGCCTTCCGTCTCAGAAAAGAAGGTTTTACCGATTACAAAATAATGGGTACTCGCTTATTGAGGAGATTCTCTTCAGAAGAAATTTCAACGGCTTCTTGTTACGATGCATCACCACAGAACAAGCAAAGAAAATTCTTGACACATTCCACAACAATCCCGAAGGCGGACACTTCTCTGTAAGAACCACTGTCATCAAAATCTTGCGAGCTGGTTACTTTTGGCCTACGTTGTTCAATGACTTCTACAACATGATAAAATCCTGCAAGGAATGCCAATTCTACGTAGGGAGGAGGAAAAATTCCGCCATGCCTCTCAATCTGATAGTAGCAAATGAACCATTCGTGCAATGGGGGATATACTTCATCAGAATGATCAATCCCACTTCCAACGTCGACCACAAATGGATTCTCACAACCATAGACTACTTCACCAAGTGGACTGAAGCCATACCCCTAAAGAACGTGACAAAAACATAAATTGTGGATTTTCTCGAGGGGCTAGTAACAAGATTCGGCTCACCAAAGACCATCATCTCAGACAACACCAAATATTTCCTAGGCTCTAAGGTATGTCAATTCACACTTATGCATGACATATTTTGAAAACATCATCAAACTATTACCCCCAGGGGAACAACCTGGTTGAGTCGACTAATAAAAATTGTCTACCTCATTAAAAGGATTGATTTCAATCATGAGAAGGAATGGCATAAGAACCCTCGAACAACGTTATGGGTGGACCACATAACTCCTAAGCAAGCCCTGAAAACTTTGCCATATGAATTGGTATACGGAAAAGAAGCGTTGGTTCCTATCTCTATAGAGATACCTATGCTACAGCTACTCAAGTCTCTAGAAATTGAGGAAAATGGAGCTATGGAAGTTTGATTGGCCGAATTACTAGAGGTACAATAAAAAAGGGAGAAAGCCCTAATAGCCATGACTAACCACCAATAGGTGGTCAAAATATGGTTTGACAAAAAAGCTTTAGAGCAGGGTCTAAAATGTGGAGACCTGGTACTAAAGTTTAATGAAAAAGCCGCAAAGTCTAGCCAACATGGAAAATTTGACAAGCTTTGGGAAGGCCTTTTTAAAATAGTTCAGTGCAAACAAAATAATGCATCCAAATTAGAGAAAATGGAACAAAAGCAACTGGGAATTCTAGTTAACGAGATTCACTTAAAATTGTTCAATTAGACTACATCACTTTATGCAGGTACAATATGTAAATAGTGTAATTAACTTTTCTTTTCGTGTTTTGTTGGTCGGTTCTTTCAGCATATTTTTCACATTACAGAGAGTAGGAAATTCATGAGACTCATTATTAAAAGAACATAAGAATATTATGCTACTCAGGTTGCATAAATTAAATTTATATACAAGGAATTCAAGCCATGCTGCAAAAAGCACAAAAAATGAAGGCAAGGAGTTTAACATAAGCAAGTATATTCATTATATATATACTTTGATAAAACATTGTCAAAATGGCTTTGTGGCCATGCGTTGAAAAGTATGATCGTATATACGACTTCATTACATATATATATGCAAGCCTTCTTTCAGGTGTATATATACACAAGAAAAAGGGGTGTGTCAAGCCTCGGGTCTGAGGAACGCGAACATTAACTACAACAACAAGAAGGTTATTTGCAACAACAAGAGGATCATTTGCAACAATAGGAGGATTATCAGCAACAGTAGGGCCAATGGTGGAAGCAACGTTAATATACATAACGAGTGGTGGAGGAAACACAAGGTTCTTGAAGTTGGTGTACCAATCCACGTTGTAGAACAACACTACATTATAGCAATAAAGGAGAAAGTGGCATGTGTGGGTGGCCCTATCATGATGCTCAACAAGTGAGAGAATTTGAAACCCACTTAGGAAAGGTACCCATGGTACCACTACGTCTTCTTCAATGTGCTTCCTTAGGTCATTCACAACAGGAAGGTCCAGACCATACACAACATTGCTCACTGATTCGCCAAGTCCCCTGAGGTACTTCTTCGAAAAAATATTAAGCGTCAAACAAAGAATCATGGCTTTTGGGGTCTGAATATCAAGCAATGAGGCAACGAAACATGAGTAGATATCGGTATTAACCTGATATTTGTCTTTATATTCAATACAATCTCTTCCCAGGACCCATTTTATGGCTATGATAGCCAACAAATGCTTATTCTTTGTCAAGCGTTTCAAGTACCTACTTGAGATCTCCCCTAGGAAGGTTGTTTGGGCCTTGTTACACACTAGCCTAATTGGAGTATTCATTATGTCAGCCTCTACTTAAAATACTTAAGTCTAGTGCTATGCAAACTTAGAGCCTACTCAACCACCCAATGTTACTTCTGCTAAAACACTATGTTTATGCTACTATATCCAATTTTATTTATAGAAATATTTGAGGTAGCCCACATACAAAGCATGGTGATAATTAAGTATTAACTCAAAAATCCCACCAAAAATCTAGCTCGATATTCCAACCCAGTTGCATCTGCAGGTATGAATTGTTGTGTGCAAGATTAAGGAGCGGAAATCAATTACTGCAAATTGTTGGCAGTCCCAAGTGATGGCTCATATAGATAAAAGCTAGGTGGCACAATGCATGTAGCTTCAAACTCCAAGGATGAGCGCAAATCATTTCAAGGTACTCATTGCGATTTTAGCTTGATCACACTTTGCAAGATATTAAATGCTAAGGCAAACAAAGAAAGAACAAGAATTGCACCAACGACTCACTTCCCCATGAACAATCACACCAAGGAGATGTTGTCACCAATACAATTATGAATTTTTGTCTTTTCAAAAGAAGCAAGTAGTTCGTTTGCATGAGCGGAGGAGTTGGCAGTACATGTTGAATTAAATGCAAAAAGGCAGTCGTTGTCTACCTGATTAAATGCAAAGAAATCAAAGAAAAATCCAAGTATCACATGCAAAAAGCTAGACACAGAATAAGACTTCTTGAATATGTAAGGGAATTTAAGGGGGATAGAGCTATTAAAGAAACCAGGATCAACGCATCTAGCAGTAAGAGAGCCGAATGCAGGAGTAATCACTAAGAATTCACTGCCCCAGTGTAAATTAAACCTGAAGCGAAAGGTTGTCTAGTTTTGAAACCATAAATCTTGCGTTGTGTTTTAGGTTTCATTTATACCGCTCGAGTAGGCTTTCTGAGTAGAAGTTCTACAAAAGATGGCAGTTAATCAAAGTTCTCAAGCAGTGATGTAGGAAGGGAAAACCTAAAGTTTATTTAATGTCATGCGCATGGCGTTAGCCACCTACGTCTTCGAGGATGTCTCTTATGCTTCGACTAGAATACCAAAAAATCCAACCTAGGTAAATACTCGATTTCTAGAGAAGAAGAGCCCTCACAAAGATTAAAAAATGAATTAAACAAGAATGGGAAAATATTTATGACCCCATTCTTGCAAAGAACCCTAAATCATTAAGGAAGGCAACTTGTGAATGGATGAAAAGGGGTAGTGACCTAGATTCCTTGGCACAAAAGTGTTGGTACAGTGGGCTTCCTCAATATATGGTCTCATTCGTGCATTATTACCCTGAATTAGTTGACGAGGCCATCAAACACTTCAACTCGGAGACCAGCACCATTGAAGGTCGGGACATGAGTGTGAACATCTGCAAGGAGGCTCTCTGGAATATGCTCTACATCCCATAGTGAAACTCCAAAGTGAAAAACATGGAGCCATTTACTCCAACAAAAGGAGAGTCCTATTGGAGGAGAAGAGACCTCACAATGAATTTTTACAACATATAGACTCAAAAGCCCAAATAAACTTAGAATAGGCCAATGCAGATCCCAGTGGTGCATAGGGGCTTTTATGATGATATAAAGGATGCATTCTCAATGATGGCATTCATTTATGGACTAGACTCCGACAAAGAGGTCCAGGAGTTTTAGCTAGGTTTGGGCTTTGAATTATGAAGGCAACATTCTTTCTTCCGGTATGATTTCATTAAGTTCCTCGCACAAGAGATTCTCTGCCAGATAGCAGAATATCAACTTAATTGGAGGTTCAGGTTCCTGACCTTTCTCGCACATATGTTCTTGCATTAGAATCTCGACCTCTTCAAGAAGCGTTTTGAGCTCTCTATTTTTTACAAAAACCAAAGGAGGAAGTCGGTTTCCACGTGGACTCCTCTTCTCTCTATAACATTTGACTATTACACATTTTCAAATTATTTCTTATATCCAATTTTGCAACATTTAAGAGAAGATGACACTGTTGTATAGTTCAACTCGGACCAAACTGAGTTCATGTAGAACTTCATTCCAAAGTGTGACTGATTTCTGGGTGAAGACTTCGCGTTCGTCCTACTATGCGGCTTCACTGGAGAGCCCTTTTGGCTTCGGTCATGTCTTACAGACCAGATACTGGCGCTAGAGGTTTTTCGCCAGGTTTTAAATATCGATGACACCTTTTGTGGCGGCAAGGCGAAAAAGAAGGGGTTTTTAAAATGCCCACTGAGCTTCAAGACCATCGTAATGGCTAAGAGGAAGGCTCATGACATACTGGAGGCAAAACTATTTCATCTGGGGTTGGCATGGATTTTTGATAAATGGAATTACAATCCCGACGATGAATTGTCAAACAAATATGTCAAAGTGATTAATCAACCCTGGCCTTACTGGGAGGAGCGTTGAAATCCACCAACTGATGCAGAAGAATTTATTATTGACCTAGCTTACATCCATACCAAAGATGGTCGGCCTCCATGGCTAAGATTCTACTACCCGACTGGGTAGTATGAAAAAACAAGAAAGATGGGGACTACTTTCTGCAACAATCTACTAAAGAACTACAACTGGAAGGAGGAGAAGATCAATGATTTATGGATTTACCATCAACAGATCCAGAAAAATAAGGCTCCATATGATAGCCTGGAGATGGATGACATGTTTGATAAGTTGTGGAACAACGAGCATCCAGATTCTAATGAAAGTGCTGAAAAGGATTCCAGTTTGGAGGAAGTCGAATCACAGTCGGATGAAGGAGCGGAACCAGAAATAGAAATACAAGACGCCTCAATGCAGCAAAAGGAAAAGGTTATGGAGCTACCTACCAAGGTTTCCTCTAATGTATGGTTCAACATATCAAGTGCGAGGTCTTCATTAACTCACACCTGGACAACAAGGAGAACTCAGGCAACCCAAGTACTATAATCCAAAACTAGAGCAGTTGATAACTCACCACCAGCAAAGTGGCAACGAATCGAGACACCATATGGAGAATGTTCATAGGACCCAGAGATAAGTAAAAAGCCAGCAGCGAACCAGGGAACGCAATCATCCACACCATAGGTATCTTTCACTCCCTCTTCTCTGGTTTCAGAAACCTTATTTGCCCCTGTTGTGTCCCCAACACCTCTTGTTTCATGTGCTGACCAATGCATTTCAGCCTCAACTTCAATGACTATGACACGTTTCACACAATTTTCTCACACAACCCAATTTGCCCGGACTCCTCCATAGAACCTAACACCATTCACTTTGGCCCATTCCATGTCCCAAGGCCTATCACCTTTTGCCTCTACTATCTTCATCGATACATCCCCTGCCATTGATGCATCGACCCCAACTCAGTTATCCCAACAAGCACTGATGGAGCCTATCGAGACTCCCTTTTCTTCAAGTCCTCCTAGTTCACAGTTTGGGCATTGGAGTATCCCTCCTTTCTCACCTCAAATGGTCAATGTTCCAAAGAAGAAGTCACTCGGGACTATTGTCCTTTCATTCCCTTTTGATCTCCCTCCCAATGCACCTTTTGCAGACAGTCTCATCAGATCGCCCTCTAAATTTTTGTCGGAAGGTGGAAAAACTAAACAAGCATGAGCAATCAGAGCCCAGAAGCGAAGAGTTAAAGATGCTAAGAGACCGACAAAGCCAAAATTATAGACTAATTTTCATGAGGCTCAACAGTCGCTACATTTTGCGACCATGTTCCCGACTATCAACAAACCATAAGGAGAGATGTAGTCGAATGACTACAACATGTACGCCATAGGGCTCAACTTAAGCATAGCCCATCCCCAGGAGAAGGTAAAGCTTATGGAGGAAACACGATGAGTGGAACCGACTTTCTTAAGTCAGGTCTCCAATTGAAGAAAAAGGAAGAAGAGTTGAAGAGCATAAAGGATAGAATCGATGTCCTACTTGCCAAGGGAAAAGCTAGAGAGGCTGAATTGAAGCGCTTATCCCAACAAGTGCAGGTAGAGAAAGCAAAACTCCAGGAGGAACTTGAAAAGTTTCAATCCATCAATCTTAGCTTATTCACCAAGCTACAAAGGAAGAACTATGAATATCAGGACCAACTCGCAAACTTGGAACAATAAGTGTAATAGATGGATGAAGAGTTTCATTGCTTAGAACAAAAGATGCAACAAAAAGATGCAAATTTCAAGATCCACTGAGCCCAATTAGAAAATGAAGTTGCAAAAATGAAATATTCACTAGAGGGAGAAGTAGCAAATAGAGAGTGAGCCGAAACTAGTTGGCTCACAGAATTGCAAATGTTGTAGGAACGACTCACCATGGCAAACCAAAAGGTTGTGGAGATCGCATATGATATTGAACAGAAGGATGTGGAAATTACCTTATTAAAAGACTTTGCCCCACTGCCTGTTGATCAAGCATACCTTCTTTAGGTGGCCCAACAGTTATACGTCTCATATTGGGAAAGAGTGAAGGCTTTCTTCTCAAATCTACAACCAACTCTATGATTTATGGCAAAGGCAACAGGCTTAAGCAGAGATGTTTGACAAATGATCGTGCAATCCCTACATTCCATCACCGAAAGAGTCCTGAAGGATGAGAAATTATTAGATAAGCTATATCAGGTCTCAAACAAAGCTTTGGCAAGTGCAAAGATTGCGGACCACAGGGGTGTTGCTAAAACAACTAACAAGTTCATCCACTACCACACAACTATCCTTCATGCCAACTAATGTGCCACCAAGTTGGAACTGATCATGAATAGCATACAAACCAGGATTTTTCACCTATCTCAAATGGGCTTGTCGTCTCTATTCCTTGAAAATGAGTCAGTGGCCTCGACAGAGCATATTGCAACAAAGATCAAGGAGAAGCAATGAGATGCGTCTGTCTTTCAAAGTTTTAGTCAACCCCTTGTTGCAAGAGATATTGAGAGCATCACTCATCCGATTGCACTTCTTTTCCAACTCGAGTCTTGGGTCGATATATTGTCAATGATGCCTTACAAAGAGGTTATCAATCTGCATGGAAAGCAAGAGATTCTGTGTGACATATTGACTCCATTCGAAGATGAATGGTTGCTTTTTCAAACCGCCCTCTCTAAGCTCTGATTCCACCACTCGATGAATAAGACTTTGGTCTGCAAAGCCAGAAGTTTTTGGGTTCCTCGTTCCGTAAGTGAAATGCCCTTGATAAGTCACCAAAAGTTGTGATCATAAAATTCCCAAGCTCCCTTTGGGTGATTTTGTTCGTTCAAGTATCGGCCACATTCTCTTTGTAAAAGATGATATCGGGTTTCTTTCGCTAAGTCTCATAGCGAATGCCGCATCTTGTTATCCAAGCACTCCTCGCTAGGCTTCATTCTCTCACTTTTTAGAAAGCTTGCACCACGTTTCCACGTGTCAGCTATTCACAATCTTTGGTTCCCCTTTGTATAGCTCTCTTTTCGGGTCTCGACCACACACCACATTGCATAAGTTCGGGCACATTCCTTGGCGGACCCCACCTTCGGTGCAGTATCTTTGAAGACCTCCACGTGTCTTCACAGTGCAAGTTTTTCATCATATAAAGGGAAGGATGAACACAGGCCCCGACCACTTGCCACGTAATCTTCTAAAAAGCTTCATCACAAAGGAAGACAATAACCGACAACCTCACACCAACTGGTACCATGGTTTGTAGTTGTCATCATGAGTGGACAATACGCATCGGCACCCTGGTCTGCTAGGACCACTACCATCATTCACAAAGGATGCATCTGGCCCTAAGGCACCCTGTTTCATGGCTCAAATCTTTTCAATTGTAACGGAAAAGGAAAAATCATTGCTAATGTATAATTACTCATGATCGGAGAATCTTTCCTGTTACTTGCTCATCAAGCTGGGTTTTCACTATAAATATTGCTTATTCTTTCGAAGTGGGAGTTCCAATTGTTCCAGATTTTGAGAAGAAAGTATTGGTACAAGAACCAAGCCTTTACCACTTTTTATATTATTGTAAAGACTTGCAGACCGTGCCATTGTTTGGCCTTTCTATTTTCTTGAATATTTTGATAAAGTTTTACTATGTCGTTGTGGTGCTAAATGTTTCATTTACAGAACTTCTATAATTTGAATGCAAGTTTGTTGGTTTAGATCATGTCTCTGACTCCTCTTTTCAGTAAATGCGCATGAATGTTATTTTATGTCATTAAAGTGAATCATTTAGATTTTACCTTAGTTTCCTTTCATTTCGGGCATAACGGATTGCTTAACAGGCCCTTAGACCATGTCCACAAGATAGGTCTATCGTGTCTTTCATCTAAATCTCAACGCATCACCCTAGTTAGATACTTTTATTTTTTATATACTTGTTTCCTTTTCCCATTCAAAACCCAAGTTATAGAAGAAATTAGCTTCAATAAAATTTGGAGGTTACTCAGTTCAGCGTAATAGGTCCCCCCTTTAACTGAGTTTTCCATAGAGGACTGTTATCTTGTCAACTTTTGGCATCAACAATATACATTTAGAGTTTGGCATGGTACTTGTTCTCTTGAGACTAGGATGTTTATGTATGTTATAATGCACGTGATCTCCTTGGAGGAGATGGTTAGATCATGGATGTCAAGTTTATGTTTCTAATTCATGATTGGAGCTTTGACATTGATCTTGTGTAGTTGTCTTAAGTATTGGGTACATTGATTATTTTCTTGATTACTTCATGATAGTACTATGTTGCATTTGGAGTTTGGCATGGATTGGTTGGTTATAGGTCCTCATGGATACTTGGATAAATAGGCGAGGCTTGATTTCTCTCATGGTAAGAGATATATATTGAAATAGTTACTTGTAAGAAAAGTTATTTTCAACAGTAACGACCGAGAAGCCTACACCTTGGTTGGACGTGAGTTTAACACACTTGGCGGTTCTTTATTTGAGAGGTATTTACCCATTATATTTTTCAAATATGTTATGTTTCATGCTTTGATTTCTCATGGAATTGAGTTGATTCATGGTTGATTATGGAGACTCATTTAAGGATGGTTTAACATGAGTTTATATGTTTTATCTTTCGTAGATATGGATCTTAAGCTATGGATAGTTAGTTTTGGAGGATTCATTTTGAGGGATGTTATGACATGCTTTATGGGATGATTTCCAGTTATGGGGATGGTTACCTTGAGTTTGATCTTCTTGGTTTAAAGATTATGGTTTTACTTGACCTTTTGGGAGATGTATTGTTAACAACAGATTCTTTGATTGTGTTGAGGCCATGGATAATCTTCATTTAGAAGATGGTTATCACAATGTCATGTATAGCTTGGTTACATGTTTCAGTGGGATTTTTTTGACAATGATGGTTTGATGTTTATCCGGTTGCCATGTATAGCTCAGTATCACAATTCAGTGGGAGCTTTGGTAGGATATGGCTATTTTCATGAAATTTGGAGAGGATATAGTTTTTTCTTTGGTTTTGAGTATTAATCATTTGCTTGGAGCTTCATGATTATGCAAGTTGCATTTGAAGTTGGCATGGATTGATTGGTGGGTGCTCATGGATACTATAGAGACTTGGGAAAGGTATTGATTAAGAAAGTTGACACTTTGATCAATGTTGCAAAAAAGTTATCATGGTGCAGGAAGGCCATTGGCCTTGAGTCCTGCACTTGATTTGCATTAAATGGTTCCTTGTTTAAAATAATTGCAATGTATAATGTAAGTGGGAGAATGTTGGGAATAGGATGTAATTTAATTGCATCCTAATCATATTTCATGTATCTTCTAAGTCCTTGGAATGTGTTACACAACACTAAGATTAGGAAGAGATTAATTTGGAATTAAATAAACATTTAATGTGACATTTGTAGTTATTTCTAAATGATAGGAGCATGTGGGGACACCTTGTGAGAGATCCTACAAAATAGGAGTGCATGGGCACCTACATGGGAGATGGGACACATCTTGGTTTAGTTAATTGGTTGGTGAATTGAGTACACTTCATAAATACATCTTAGGTTCCTACAAAATAAGGATTTTGATTTATGCATGTTGAGTTCCTATAAGATAGGGATTGAAGTTCAATTCAGTTCAATTCAGTTTAGTTCAGTTCAATTTAGTTCAGTTCAATTTAGTTCAGTTCAATTCAGTTCAGTTTATTTCAGTTTAGTTTAGTTTAGTTCAATTCAGTTTAGTTTAGTTCAGTTCAGTTCAGCTTAGTTCAGTTCAGTTCAGTTTAGTTCAGTTATGTTTCATTTATCTTCAGTTGCATGTTAGTTAATTTGAGTTGCATGCTAGTTAACTTGAATTGCATATAGTTACTTTGAGTTGCGTATTAGTTAACTTGAGTTGCATGTCAGTTGACTTGAGTTGCATGGACAGATAACAGGTGGATACATTTAGTTAACAGATGGAGGATCATGCATGCACATTGTTTTGCATGAATCGGTGACAGATATGTTTCAGTTAAACAAGATTAACTTGGGCCCACCTTGGGTGCCCAAGTTGGCATCTTTGAGTTATGACTATTGTATGGAAAATATATTTATAATGCTCAGTTAAGTGGGACCGAATTTGGGCACCTACTTTGAGGATGATATTCCATAAGATATTTTTGACAACTATGAGGTTAACACTTCAGTGTTGGGTGCCAACTTTGAGGGAGACTCATGTTTGACTTATGCATGCATATGAGAACTCAACTTGGCAACCCTAGTAATGGATTTTCTCAAGAGGCTTTGTGATTATATATTTGATAACTCTTATGAGTTTGTAAGCAAGATAATTGTCTATTATTGCAGCAAGTGTATGAGAGAGTTTTGTGAGAAAATATTGTAGGTTGTGAAGAAGATTTGTTGAAGAACGAGGAAGCATATCAAGGAGAATTGAATCAATATTATTGTAACTCATTCAAAGGTTAAATAATACAAGCGGGATAAAATTATGGTGGAGTTTTTTCCTGAAAGGGTTTCTCCACATACATGATGTGTCCTTTCTATTATGTCTTATATTTCTTCTATCAATCTTCTGTCTACTTTCTACAACACTAAAATTGATCTAATTTAAGATTAATCATACACAAGGTATCGTGACAAAGAATACTAAAATTGAATCTACAATTACATAGGATTTATAAATTTTAAGCTACATTTTTACTATAAGTTTTACCTTCATTTTCAACATTTCAAGGCCAATGGCCTTCCTGCACCAAAAAAAACTACAAGTTAACACATAGATGACTCCAAATTACCTAAGAATTTACTTCTCTTCATCATTACATATTTTAACTCCCTTTGTACAAGATCCATGATACATACAAACTCCCTTAGTGGAAAAATTAAATCTAGAGATGGGTTTAAATGCCATGTGTTTAATGCTAGTCATTGGCTTATTCTCATGATCGCCCTGAATTAACCTTTATATCACCATCCAATCGCCTTTCATATTTATGAGGCTCAATGGTCCCACGTTTTTTTATTGTTTAACATGCATTATATGCATACAAGATTTTCTTCCATTTGTTTGTGATGGTGATGGATGTGGAGCTTTAAGTCCTAGTAAGAACCATATATTTCCTATGTAAAATTTGAGGTTTACTAGTTTAATTTCGATCTAATGAAAGAGTTGATTGATAGTTCAATAAGGTAGTCACTACAACAATCACTATATTATGCATGTAATTATTTTCCTAGGATGTTGGAGTCTTTCTTGAAGAGAGTTATTATCTACAAACAAAATTTTCAAAGTGGCATTCTGATCAAGAACTTGTAAGCTAGAGAAATATTTTCTATTTTAGCATTTTTCACTATACCTTACAAAAATGTTCTAGTGATTAAATGCATTGTGAACTGTGATTAGAGGGTAGGAAAACAACCATTAGTGGGAAAATTAAATGTTAAAAATATAATTTTTGTTGTTGACCCATGTATTATGTATTCTCATTATTCATGCATGCTTAATTTTTTTCCTACTTGTCATTTTATTGGCTCTACCTTTTCACCCTTATTTTCTTGCCATGGAATGGTATAAGAGCAAGGTATGATTAATTCTCAAAATACATTAAATTATTTTCAACAAATGCAATTGATGAGTATAACTGTAGACTTGTCAACCTTTAGCAACATCTGGTCTAGCTAACTTAACTTTTGTAAAGTGTACTAGTTATTGAATATGAGATACATTATTGTGATTTGACTCAAAACTACACACATGTTTACAATGTTGTCATTGTTATAAATATAATTTCTTGAATAGGCTCAAGTAAGTGTTGTGTGTGATGGAATATAAGCACTTTAGACTTTTTAGAATGCATACATAGGCCTCTAAAATGAATTAATCCTTGACAATATCTGCTTATTTGAGATCTTTTAACGAATGGATTTAGTAAACTAACTACATATATTGATTTGAAACATCACCATGCATACTATCAAAACTCTTTGTCAAATACTGCATCCAATAACTTAAGAATTATTCCTAGTACAACTTATTTGTACCATTAATTATTCATATAATTCTACTAGTATTTAGGTGTACAATAAGTGAAGATATGTAGAGGAGTCTTTAATAGGTGTGAAATAAGCAAAAGATGGAGTGCCTCATTCAACTACCCCTCTACATAATGTTGTGAGATCAAGATGAGTAGTGGATGGAAATGCTTCTTTATCATTGCAAATGAAGTATGGAAAATGTACAATGTTATTTATTGTATATCCAACACACAATGACATTGATATTTCTATTAAATGGTAAATAGGTTTTAACGGGCTCATAAAAGCTAGTTACATCAGAATGTCGGCATAAAAAAATTTGGCTAGCAACAAAACAAGTGGAACACTTTTTGAAAGGTTTTGGAACCTTTTACAAGAGCATTACCACAACTATCAAAAAATCAATCCAACAATATAGCTATAAACAAACTATTGTTGTAAAATATCCCACCCAACCTACATAATGCCATGTCTCATCCTTGCAACCTCCACACCCTTAACTCGAGAGTGGGATTCTAAAATAGATTTAGGAAGACTTCTCTTCCTTGTTTAACAATTATCCAAGACAATATTTTAAAAATATCTTGGTCATGGAGAGAGGAGGAAGTCCTCATCTACCACCTCATCTAGAGTCACCTCGCACAATGAGGAAGATTGTTTAACTAAAGGTGGTGTATGCTGCATCAATTCTATAGATTGAGTAGGAGCATGAATCCTCCCAAAACCCATCACTAGGGAAATAGAATCAAACGTAGATACCTAGATTCGTTGCAAAGGAGAAGTCTTAACAACCTAGGACATACAAGCCCTAGGGGAATCCACCTTAGGAGGAACCTCCAAGTTCACAACATTATCTTTCATTGGGGAGGTAGGACAATGAATCTCGTCAACTAGAGACTTAGAAATAACAAAACCATCCACAAACAAATGATTTGGGAGGGTATTATGCTGCCAAGTAGCTAAGCCCATAGTCTTGTGATGAGAGTGAGAACACTCAAAAGAAAAATTCCCAATAGTGAAACATGGTTTTCACTAGAACAATAGGCTCTCATAATATAAGGTAATTATAATTTTAAATAAATTTCTTTCAAACCAAAGTGGTCTCCACTAGAGGAAATTATCTAGTGCATAATCCAAACCTTTGACATAACTTATCTCTATAAATTTAATGACATGATAAGTCATTCTAATTGGAGTTTGATTTGTTTATCATGCTTTATTAGATTGCAAATTAACAAACAAATAAAATGTATTTTTATTAAAAAAGGATTAAATTTTATGAAAACTTTACCTATAAAATATGTATTTTATGATGTTTCCCTTTAAATTTTGAAATAAACCATAGATTTTTTGTTGTATTGAATGAAGTTGAGAAAGATCATAATGGCTTTGCTTTAAATTTTTAGATTTTTTTTAACTTGTGAGTATTTGGTAACTTGAGCGATGCATTGGCTTTGTAAAATTAGATGCATATAATGCAATGTAGATAATTGGTTATATACATTGTAGTGAGTGTTTATCAAAAACCCAACTTATAATAATATACATGTTTCATTGAATCATTTTGATGAAAGTTGCATATAAATGAAATCAAAAGCTGAAGGAAAAGATGGAGAACGGGGAAAAACAAAAGATGACGACAACTACTCTGTCCTTTGTATATCTCTTTCATTTGGATTAATTGTATTATCATTTCCCTATGTAAAAATTTATGTCAAATTGTCCATTTGAAATTAAACTACAAATAACCATCTTTACATATGCTTATTTCCAATAATTAATAATGTTGAAAATAATTTAATTGTTTAGATATAATCTATTAACCACAAAAAGTCATTGTAGACAATGTAGTGTGATACATAAATAGAATAGATGCTCCATAGCTCATATCATTTTATGAAATATTATTAAGCATATTATGCATTTTAAGTTAATTTGGCTTGATTGCCATAATCATGGACTAGAAAGATGAATTGAGTTGAGATGAAGTATGAAAAATACATAAGTTGTGCATGTGCTTCTATATTGAAAAATGGTACATTTATAAATACAACATACTGTTGAAGGAAGTAGTTATATAATAGATTCAACAAGTTTGTTTTTTAAACACCAAAAAACTTCATAGACAAATAACTACATGCTAAATTTAAATTAGCCATTTTTTGCAATTAAATACATGTCTAGTTATTATAGTAAGAATAATATCCCCATAAAAATATTTATTTTTTATTTTTTACCAATATAAATATGTAGAAGTTTTAAGTTAATAGTTTTTCCTTGAATGAAATTTATTAGTTTTGCATGTTGAAAATGTAGGTCAAGTTTAATCTTTAATGATTAAAATTTTTCTATAAAATCAAGCTAAAACATAAATATGCCAACTTTCCTTGCACCACAAGGTTCCTAGAAATGAATTTGCACCTTACACATTTGCACAAGTAGAAAAGTGGCAAGCTCATGAGCAATAAGAAGTTATCAAGTGAGTAAAAATGTTATAGTATAAGCATTGGCATATGTTAGAGTATAACCATTGGCAACAAGAAGATATCTAATAGAGTACAAATGTTAGTATAGGTATTGGCATGTGTAGATTATAATGTTAAAATTTTCTATTTGTGAAGCATGTAGTGTAATTCAACAATGTCTTTGCATTCAAATTTCAATTATACTTTGATTTATGTGTTGAACATAGGTTTTCATTGATGTCAAAGGTTATTGTCAAAGGTTGTCAATAATACAATTGATGTCAAAAGTTCACTTTGTTATGTGTTGGTAATTTTATTGTCAAGATGCAAAACCAAGAAATATACATTATCATTTATTGAGGAGTGTTTGTATAACTGTTGTATTCTTGTAATATCATGCTTGCATCTATTCTCTATGACAATGGTGATCCGGAAGTCTGTATAGTATCTTTCTATTTTGGGATATTTTCTAGATAGAGATATCTCTAGAAATTACAATTATGTTCAACATTTCTTTCAAAAATGTAGTTTTGTTCTACAGTTTGGAATGAGAGTTTGCCTATACTAGTTGTTGGAATGTGATGTTGTTGATTGTTGTCATTAATGGTTGTCATTGATGTCAACATATCTTGGTTGATTGATTAAGGTTCAATTTTTTGCTTTGGTGATCCGGATTGGTGTACTCCAGATGTTGTGTTGTGATGATCTATCTTCGATCGTGCTTGTCCTCGTCCCATACATTTTGCAACATAATGAGATACACTCTTTTGGGTCCAGACCAATCTGGAAAGTGGTTAGTGTGTCCCAGAACATTGCTTGCATTGTAATGTGTATATCCTACTCCTTGGTTCTGGATATCATGGTTAATATGTAGCATGTTGATTTGAGCGAGGAGGTTATGTGTGGTCCACATTTCATTCCCTTCCATCGCAGGAATTTTTTTGTGGTGACCTAATTCAAATTATGTTTGACAGACTTAGGAGTTTATGGAAGCATGAAATGGAATTGTGCTTGACCAACTTGGGAAGATTATGAAGGAATGGATTGGTATAAGTAAAATTTGATTCTATTTGATGAAAGAAAGTGTGGTGAATGCGAATCCAAAAATCCAAACATTGTACGAAAGTATACCAAAGACAATAGATAGTGAGTTTCTTTCGGCATGATTGTTGGTGACAGTTATTTTTGTGGTGGATTCCCTTTTCATCATTCTTCTAGAAAAGGCAATGATCCTTCCTCTTTTGGAGTGAGCCTTTTTATCTGTGGTTGTAATAGCCAGGCAGTGAGCCCACCGATAGTGAGCCTTACCTGTAGTGAGCACTTTGGCAGTGAGCCCTTGTAAAAATCACCTTAACCGGTGTTTTATAATTGAGAATTAGAATTCTCCATGGTTTTTCCCATCTTGGGTTTCGACATAAATTCTAGTGTTCCTTGTGCATGGTGTTGTTAAGTGCTTTCATGCTCATATCTATTTAATTTCTATCTGATTGATTTGTGTTTGCTTTGGATTAATTAAGGATAAGAAAATTGTTTTATAATAACTAATTCACCCCCCTCTCGATTATCTAAACTATTCTACAATTGGTATCAGAGCTTTGGTTACTCGAAGGAGAGCTTAACCACTTGGGGTAGATCCAATGGTGCACAAATTGACAATTTCAATGTTTGATGGATCTGACTACAGTTTTTGGAAAGTATAGATGAGAGGTTACCTGATTTCTTTAGGGTACAAAACTTGGAAAGTTGTTGAGACAAAATATGTTGAACCGGCAAATGGTCCTTCTAGTGCGGATGAGACTTCAACCTATGAAGAGAATGAGAAGGCAAGGTATGCAATCTTTAGTGCTTTGTCTAAGACTAAGTTAACAAAAGTCATTTCATTGGAAACTGCTTACGATGTTTGGGAAAAGTTGAAAGAAATATATGAAGGAAATGATAGAGTCAAATTATCAAATAAGTTGACAGCTAAGTGCAGATATGGAAATTTGAACATGGAAGAAGGTGAGGATATAGCAAGCTATTTTCAGAGAGTTGACAGTGCAGTAAATGAAGTCAAAACTCAAGGAGGCACTTTGACAGATGAAGATGTTATGGAGAATATTTTGATGACCCTACTAGAGAGCTACAATGACAAGATCTCAGCTATTGAGGAAGTTTATGATCCAAATAAATTCACCAGTGGGCAACTATCTGGCACCTTGATCGCGTTTGAGATGAGAAAAATTGGAAAAGAAAAGGAGAAATCTTAAACAACCTTCAAAGCCACAAAAATAGAAGATGATCCAAATAGTGAAAGTTCAGATGAGTTGGAGGCAAACTTCACAAGAAAACTAAAGAAAGGTACTGGCAATTACAATAGTATTCTACCTCTTAAATGCTTTAGATGTGGAAAGATTGGCCATTTAGCAAATAAGTGTCTGGAGAAAAGAACAAGGCAAAAAATTTAATGAGAAGGTATATTATGTTAATGAGAATGCCAATATTTTAGATGATGAATCAAATCATGAGGATTGTTTGTTTTTGGTAGAAAAGGATAAACCTAGATTTCATATCTCTAATATCTATCTGAAATCTAATGATAACATTAAAGCTGCATTATTTGTCAAAATAAATAGAGATGAATGGTTGATTGCTAGTGGATGTTCGAATCATATGACCGATGATAAAAGTAAGTTTACAATGCTTGAGAAATATGATGGAGCTTTTGTTAGATTTGGAGATGATAAAACAACATAGATTGTTGGAATTGGTTATATTACCTTTGATGGAAAATGTAACACTGACAATGTTTACTAAGTCAAGGGTTTATATCATAATCTTTTGAGAATTGGATAGATGTGCAAAATGGATATAACGTTGTATTTCAGGATGATGGTTGTGAGATCCAGAAGAGTTCCAAAACTATTATTGTAGTAGGAAAAAGAACAAGTGGGAATATGTATCAACTAGAAGGAGCTACAAAGAGATGCCTATTTTCTCAAAGCAATGACAGTTGACTCTAGTACTAGAGGATGTGTCATATCAAATTCGACAACTTGGTAAGGATAAGTTCAACAGGGGTAGTCAAAGATTTTCCAAGACTGACCAGACCAGACAACATTATCTGTAAAGGGTGTCAAGAAGGAAAACAAACCAAAGGAACATTATGAGGAAAAGAAGCATCATCTACTGGATTGTTGGACCTTGTACACACTGAATTTTGTGATCCAACCAGAACAAGAAGCTTGCAAGGTGAGAAATATTTCATGCTATTAGTAGATGATTATTCCAGACTAACTCAGGTCACATTTTTAAGAGAAAAATCAGAGGCTCTAGAAAAATTCAAGATTTTCAAGGCAAGAGTTGAGAATGAAGTTGATGGGAGAATCAAGTGTTTAAGATCTGATAGAGGAGGAGTGTTCACTTTTGATGAATTTAACAAGTTCTATGAGAAACATGGCATTAAAAGACAATTATTTGTCCCTAGAACACCACAACAAAATGGTGTAGTGGAAAGAATGAACCAGATAGTTCAAGAAGTAGCTAGAATAATGATCATGGAAGCAAGTTTACCACAGGTCTACTAGAGAGAAGTAATACACACAACAATATACACTCTTAACAAAGTACTATTCTGAAGGAAATATGGAAATACATCATATGAGCTATGACATGGAAGAGCTCCCACAATAAAGTACTTCAAAAAAATTGGAAGCAAATGCTACATCTAGAGAGATGAGGACAATCTTGGAAAGTTCGACAGCAGTGTTGATGAAGGTATATTTTTGGGTTACTCTACAAGAAGCAAAGTGTACTGGTGTTACAACAAGAAGCTGAACAAAGTAGTTGAAAGTGTGAATGTGAAAGTAGATGAAGATGTTCAAAGAAATCCTCACAAACATATTGAATATGAATCAGATAACTCAAATGACAAATAAGAAAAAGATAAGAAAGAAGAAGAAGAAGAAGAAGAAGAGACAAAGGAGGCTTCGACAACTTCAACCAAAACTCTAAGGTATTTATAGAGAAACCATTCAAAAAATCAGATTATTAGAGATAAGAATGAAGGAATCATCACAAGAAGAAAAGCATCTCAAGAGCAAGTGTTACTATGTCTACTCCCAGAAACTGAGCCAAAGACTGTGGAAGAAGCATGGAATGATCAAAATTGGGTGAAGGCAATGAAATAATAGCTTGATCAGATAGAGAAAAATTAGACTTGGGAACTTGTGCCCAGACCAACAGACAAAAATGTAATTGGAACAAAGTGGGTACTCTAAAACAAGTTGGACGAAAATGGAAAGGTAATGAGAAACAAGGCAAGATTGGTTTGCAAAGGTTACACTCAGATCAAAGGTATTGACTTTGAAGAGACATATACTCCCATTGCTCGGATGGAAGTGATATGGATATTCCTGGCTTTTGCAACTTCTAAGGATATCAAAGTCTATCAAATGGATGTAAAATCTACATTCCTGAATGGAGAACTGAAGGAAGAAGTCTGAATTGAGCACCCGAAGGGATTTAGGTCCGAAAGTGACCCAGATGCTATTTGTAGGTTGAAGAAAGATTTATATGGATTGAAGCAACCTCCTAGAGCCTGGTATGGTAGATTAGACAAGTACTTAATTGGACAAGGATTTCAAAAGGGATTTGCTGACAGTAATTTATACTACAAAATTCACTTAGATCAAATATTGATTGTTGTGGTTTATGTTGATGACATAATTTTTGGAGGAAATGATGATATGTGTAGAAAATTTGCAGATGAAATGTAGAAAAAATTTGAGATGTCTATGATAGGTGAGTTGAATTTCTTTCTTGGATTGCAAGTAAACTAGAACGACAAAGGAATTTTCATTTCCCAATCCAAGTATACCAAAGAGTTATTGAAGAAGTTTGGGTTGGAGAACTCCAAACCAGTTTGTACACCTATTGTTAGCGAATGTGAGTTGATAAAAGAAGATGATTCACCTAAAGCTGATGCAAGTATGTATAGGTCAATGATTGGAGGATTATTATACTTGACTTCTACTAGACCAGACATTATGTATGTTGTTTGTTTAGCAACTAGATTTCAACAATAACCAAAGGAATCACAAGTTGTTGCAGTAAAAAGGATCTTTAGATATTTGAAGGGTACATAAGATATCGGGCTATGGTATCCAAAGGATTCAGATTTCACTTTGATAGCCTATACTGATGTTGATTGGACTAGGTGTGTTCATAACGGGTGAAGCACAAGTAGTAGAGCTTATTTCCTTGTCTCTTGATTGGTTGCTTGGTCAAGCAAGAAACAAGATTATGCATATTTATCTACTATTGAAGCTAAACACATTGTAGCATCCTCATTGCACTCAAATATTATGGATGAATTTTTTTTTTAAGGACATTGGCATGTCATTTGATGAACCAATCTCAATTATGTGTGATAATACCGATGCAATAAACATTTCCAAGAATCCAGTACAACACTCTAGAACGAAGCATATATCCATCAGATATCACTTCTTGAGAGAGAAGGTATTGGAGAATGAGGTAAGACTTGAATATGTAACCACAAAAGAGAAGATTACAAATATTTTCACAGACAGTTGAGCAAAGATACTTTTGAGTATCTCTGGTAGAAGTTAGGGGTTCTGCCCCCTCTGGGTGTCCAATAATTTGCACCAGGGTGTGCATTGGTCCAGGGTCTTATATGCTCACTCTTATCTAGATCAATGCTTGGTGGCTTCCTCATAGGGGGAGCAGAGTAAGTTTCTTCGGGGGAGTATTTTCCCTTTGTCCTTGATGTCAAAGGGGAGAAGAAAAGAGGTTCCTTAATGATGTTGATGTTGTTGTTGAGTTGTTTGGTTTGTCGTTGATGAATGTTACCATCAATGAAAAAGGGGGAGATTGTTGGAATGTGATGTAGTTGATTGTTGTCATTAATGGTTGTCATTTATGTCAACATATCTTGGTTGATTGATTAAGCTTCAGTTTTGTTGCTTTGGTGATCCAGATTGGAATACTCTGGATGTTGTACTTTTATGATCTATCTTCAGTCATGCTTGTCCTGGTCCCATACATTTTGTAACATAATAAGATACACTCTTTTGGGACCAATCTGGAAAGTGGTTAGCGTGTCCTGAAACATTGCTTGCATTGTAATGTGTATATCCTAATCCTTGGTTCCAAATATCATGGTTAATATGCAGCATGTTGATTTGAGTGAGGAGGTTATGTGTGGTCCACATTTCATTCCCTTCCACCACGTGAATGTTTTTGTGGTGACCTAATTTAAATTGTGTTCAACCAACTTAGGAGTTTATGGAAGCATGAAATGGAATTGTGTTTGGCCAATTTGGGAATATTATGAAGGCATGGATTGGTATAAGTAAAAATTGACTATGTTTGATGAAAGAAAGTGTGGTGAATGCGAATCTGAAAAATCCAAACATTGTGCAAAAGTATACCAGAGACAACAGACAATGAGTTTCTTTTTGCATGACTATTGATGACACTTATTTTTGTGGTGGATTCCCTTTTCATCATTCTTCTTGCAGTGAGCCTTCCTCTTTTGGTAGTGAGCCTTTTTATTTTTGGCTTTAATAGTCGGGCAGTGAGCCTTACCTACAATGAGCACTTTGGCATTGAGCCCTTGTAAAAATCACCTTAGTTGGTGTCACCTTAACCGGTGTTTTATAATTGAGAATTATAATTCTTCATGGTTTTTCCCATCTTAGGTTTCCACGTAAATTATGGTTTCCTTGTGCATGGTGTTGTTAAGTGATTTCATGCTCATATCTGTTTAATTGCTATCTAATTGATTTATGTTTTCCCAGATTAATTAAGGATAAGAAAATTGTTTTATAATAACTAATTCACCCCCCCTCTCAGTTAGTCAGACTGTTCTACACTAGTTCTATCATATTCCTACATTTTTAGAGGATATGTTTAGTATGCAAGAAGATTGAAGTAATAGAAGGTTCTTTGTGTCTATTTGCCAACTAGTTGCAGTTCAAGACATGCGTGGTAATGACTAGTAGTGTGCGAAATTCAAATCTTGTGTGTGGTGTTAATTTAGGGCCCGATTAAGGTTCCTATGATAGCACACAATATCATGTTCTTTTGGGGGAAATAAATTTTTTTTCAACCAACTTATTACACGTTTCATGTAAATTGAATTTAGGTCCACCTTATTTCGTCTTGGCTATTTGCGGATCCCTAGACGACATAAAAGAGTGTTAATGTAATGTCATGTATATATTTCAAATGTTCATATGCATTGTAGCATGTGAATGTATGTGATCACATGAATTAGAATTACACCTGCACGAAGAAGAGTTGGTCGCTAATGCAAATTGAAGAGAAGGTGGTGAATATACAATGAAGAGTGTCAACTATGACTCTAACACATGTTGAGTTACATTGAATATCTACAAACTTTATCATTGTAATCTGGTAGGAATGGTGTTCTACCTACTATATTATTTCAATTGAGGATTGGTGTATCCAATATGTTGGTGCCTACAAGCACATTAAGGGATTGTTGTCTTTGGCAGGTTGGTGCCTACTTCAGTGTGTAAATTTCACTTGTACATTACTGCATTGTGAGGTTGGATTTGGATAGTAGATCCAAGAAGCTATTCTCATTGTGGTTTTTCCCATTTTGGGTTTTCCACATATATCTGGTGTTCACTTGTGCATATGTGTCTGCTTATGTTGTTCCTTGATCATTAGTTTTTTGCGTTGGTTCATGTTTCATTTCTGATATGTGCATTTGAGTTAAGAAGTTTAAATAGATTTGATCTACTGATTCACCCCACCTCTCAATAAATTATATGCCCTTCAATTGGTATCAAAGCCAAGTTCCTTTGAAGAAGCCTAATAGCTTAAGGTAGTCCTGGGATGACACACTCAATTGGTTAGGAAGGATTCTCTAGAAATAAAGCACCAATCTTTGATGGATTTTTTATTTTGGAAAGTTGGGATGGAGCCCTATTTGATAGCTTTAGGAATGGACATTTGAATGTCATTAGTAGAGGGATGAGAGATTCTTGAAAACCATCCTAGGGATCAGGCTGAAAAGAGGGCTTGTGAACTCAATTCTAAGGCAAGGAGCACTATTTTATGTGGATTGACTAATTATGAATTTGTGAAAGTGATGCAATGCAAAACAACAAAGGATATATGGGATAAATTGTAGACCATCTATGAAGGTGATGAAAAATTCAAAGAGACAAAGACACAGACTTATAGAGCTTAGTTTAAAAGATTGGAGATGATAGAAGATGAGAATATTGCTACATTCCTACTCTAGGTTGATGAAGTTGTCAACTCTATCCAAGGTCTTGGTGAGAATTTGAAGGAAAATAATGTTGTGAAAATGGTACTCAAATATCTCCCTAAAAGGTTTGATTCTAAAGTCTTTTCTAGTGAAGAAACTAAGGATTTGAATGCCTTGAAGTTAACTAAACTGCATGGAATTGTAATAACATTTGAGATGAGATTTGAAAATGAAGATTCTATAAGGAAAGAGGCTACATTTAGCGTATCTAAGAAGCAAGTTGATCAAGATTTTGATATTAGATCAAATTCGAAAGAATCATATTTTGTTAGGAAGCTACAAAGAGGTTCTGGTAAGTACAAAGAGAATTTGACTTTTAAGTGTTTTAATTATGGTGAAGTGGGAAATTTTATGGCCAAGTATCCTTATAAGAATTCTAACAATGCTAAGAAAAATAATGGAAAGAAATCATTTTAGAAAAGGTATAAAGGTCAGAGGAAACATAAGAGTTTCTACACTAATGAAGTAGAAGACTACTCTACTAAAGAAGAAGATGAAGATATCATCGAAGATGAAAAATAAAAAGTTGTGTTCATGGATTTTGAGACTGCTAAAGGAGATGTTGAAATGAATTCTGGAAACAATGAAGATGAATTAGATCTTGTGGAAAAATTGATGTGTGCTGGAAAAAAATTCAAAAGGATAAAGAACAAAATTGTAGAAGAAGTGAAGGCTAAATAAAATGTATTTTAGGATTTAAAGAAATCAGAAAAGATGATTGTTGATCTAAACACCCAAATAGAAGAAGCAAAGATGATTGAAGAAGTTATAACAAAAATTCTATCAAGAGATAAAGACTGTGAGAAGATGGAAGCAAAAATTGTGATAGTAAGAAAAGAACTTGAGAAAGTGAATCAGTAATTGTAGATGAAGTTTGGAAAGAGTACTGAAACCCCTTATCAGATATTGGGAATTTAGAGAGCTCTGCATATCAAAACTAGAATAGGTTTTGATGATTTGAAGGACAAGGTGACGTAACAGTCTATGAAGATTGCTAAGGCAAGTCGAGAAGTGACTAGCTCTAGAAGTTCAAGGTTTGAAAGAATCATGGAAAGTGATGAAAGCATGACACAAAATTATGGCTTTATTCAAGTGCAAAAAAAGAGAAGAAGATATGGAAGATGTGGATTCAACACCAGGTTCAATTATCCTTTCTTTGGTTATTGTTTTAATTGCAATAATTTTGGTCATAAGGTTGTGGACTGTAGAAAATCTCTAATAAGAAGAAATAACTTTGTCAGCAATAATGCATTTGCACCTCTATACAATTTTAATATCATTTGCTTCAAGTGCATCAATTTTGAACACATTGCAAGGAACTGTAGAACCAATTTTGTGAGTCCTCCTTTACCAAAAAGTGGAAGAAAAGGATCAAAAAGTAGAAGTCGTGAATTAGATAAATTTTGAAAGAAGGTTCCTGAAGAAAAGAAGTTAGAAAAGTCAATGATTGTTCAAACTACTCTACATGCTTAGAAGGAGAAGAAATTGTGGATCATAGACAATGGTTTCTCAAGCCACATGACTAGAGATAAAATTAAGCTCATGAATTTCAAGAAATTTGAAGGTGGTTTTGTGACTCTTGGAAATAACTTTATTGCCAAAATTTACGGTAAGGGTACTTTTAGTCTTGATGGTGGAAGAACAAAGAAACATGATGATTTGTATGTTGAATGTTTAAAGCATAATTTTTTAAGTGTCAGTTAGATGTGTGATAAAGGTTATAAGCTATTTTTTAGTGTTGAAGGTCATGAAATCAGGAAATCTAGCACTAGAGAACTAATTACAAAAGGAAGCAAGATAGACGGTTACATATATCATCTCAATGAGCTAAATGGACAAAGTTGTCTCACTGTTTAGAGAGAAGAAAGTTGGCTTTGGTATAGAAGGTCAGGACATATGAATTTTGATGACATTAAAAGATTATTTCAAGAGGAATGGTGTGGGATATGCCAAACATTTAGAAGCCTCAATCTTCCAATTGCAATTCATGGCATGAAAGGAAGCAAACAAGAAGCAAATATCTTGCTAAGGAGTATTCCACATCAAAACCATTACACTTGGTTCATACAAAATTGTGTGGACTTATGAGAAAATTCTACAAGGTGATAGGTATTTCATGATGCTCATTGATGATTACACTAGGATGAATTGGATTACATTTCTAAAAGAGAAGTCAAAATCATTTGGGAAGTTTAAGGCATTCAAGGCATTAGTATAAAATAAAATTGAAAGGACAATTAAGGTTTTGAGATCAGACAGAGGTGGAGATTTCACTTTCGACAAATATGATAAATTTTGTAAAGAGCATGGGATCCGAAGACAATTCTTTGCTCCTAGAACTCTACAGCAAAATGAAGTTGTTGAAAGGAAAAACTAGATTGTGCAAGAGATGTCAAGGACAATGTTATGTCAAGAAAATCTATCGAATTTGTATTGGAGATAAGCTACTCAAACTATTGTATACATTCTAAGCAAAGTTTAGATCAGATCTAGGACTGATAAGACACCATATGAGCTATGGAGAGGAAGACCAACATCTGTCAGACACCTCAGAATATTAAGTAAGTGTTACATCAAAAGAGACAAAGAGAATTTGGCTAAGTTTGATTCCAAATTTGATGAAGGTATTTTTCTTGGTTATTCTTTAAGAAGTAAAGAATATAGATGCTATAACAAAAGATTGAAGAGGATTGTAGAAAGTGAAAATGTGAGAGTTGATGAAACAATTCAGTCTACTGGTATTGCAGAAGTGGAAGATGACGAAGAACCAATTCACAATAGTATTGAAGACTCAGAAGAAGTTGTTACAAAAACTCCAGCATACTATGTTTAGAAGAATCACTTTGAAGATCATATTATAGGAGATAAAGACAGTGGGGTTCAGACTCAAAAGAGACTTGAGAAAGCAAGATATCAAGTACACTTTGCATTACTATCAAAGATAGATCATAAGTCATATAAAGAAGCAAGCAAAGAGAAAGGTTGGATAGAAGCTATGCAAGAAGAACTAAATAAGCTCATGAAGAATGAAACTTGGTAACTTGTCCCAAGACCTAAAGGCAATGATGTAATTGGAACCAAGTGGGTTTTCATAAATAAGTTGAATGAAGAAGGTGAAGTGATCCAAAACAAAGAAATACTTGTGTGTAAAGGTATTCTTAGGTTGAAGGAATAGATTTTGAAGAGACATTTGCTTTGGTAGCAAGACTAGAAGCAATCAGGATGTTTTTAGCTCTTTTAGCATTCAATAACTTCAATGTATACCAAATGGATGTGAAGTCAACATTTTTGAATGGACAACTAGAAGAAGTCTACATTGAACAATCAAAAGTGTTTCAATTCTTTGATAATATAGATTATGTTTGTAGATTGAAGAAGGCTTTGTATGGACTCAAACAATCTCCCAGAGCTTGGTACTCAAGGTTGGATGGATACTTGCAGTAATAAGGGTTCCAGAGGGGAAGTGTAGATATTAATCTATACATAAAAATAGAAGGAGATCAACTACTGATAGTTATGGTCTATGTAGTTGATGTCATTTTTGGGGTAGTAGTGAAGACATGTGCAAGGAGTTTTACAAGACAATGTAGAATGAATTTGAAATATATATGCTAGGAGAATTATCCTTCTTTATTGGGTTACAAATTGCACAATCAGACAAGGGAATTTTTATTTCTAAGAACAAGTACATTAAGGAGATGCTAAGTAAGTTCAAAATGGAGGATTGCAAACTGGTGGGAACACCTATGGTTATAGGATGTAAGTTGAGTAAATATGATGAATATTCTTTGGTAGATCAAACCTTATAAAAATCCATGGTTGGAAATTTGTTGTATGTGACAACATCTAGACCAGATATAATGCAGATAGTTGGAATGGTTGCTAGATTTCAGGCAACACCTAAATAAACTCATGTTAAAGTAGTGAAGAGGATATTCAGGTATTTGAAGGCTACTAAGGATTTTGGACTATGGTGTCCAAAGAGTGAAAATTTCACTTTGACTGCATACACAGATGCTAATTGGGAAGATGCATTGATGACCATAAGAGAAAAAGTGGTGGATAATTCTTTCTTGGTGATAATTTGGTGTCTTGGTTGAGCAAGAAACATGACTCAGTTTCTTTATCTACAATAGAGCCAAAATACATTGTTGCAACATCATGTTGCACTCAAGTATTATGGATGAAGCAAAATTTGAAGGAGATGAAGATTGATTTTGATGAACCCATCTCTATTCTTTGTGATAACACCGGTGCCATAAACATCTCAAAGAATCTAATAATGCATTCAAGGACATAACACATTGCAATCAAGTATCATTTTCTAAGGGATAAGGTTACAAAAAAGGAGGTAAAATTGGAGTATGTTGAGACAAAGGAGCAAGTAGAAGATACATTCACAAATCCACTTCCTAAGGAGACATTTGAGTTTCTTCGACATAATTTGGGAGTTGTTTCTCCCTCCTCTTGAATCAAGAGGAATCGCAGGTTGAGGAGGATCTTGGTCTCCCTACTACAAGAAGGTTGGGTGGTCTTATGGTATATTTTTAGAGGCAGTGAAGCATGGACTCGGGGGGAGTCTATTTGAGAATCAATTTCCTGAATTGTGTTAAGTGTCAGAAATGAAGAGAAATAAGTGCAAAGTGTTGACCCTTTTCCATTGATTTCAAAGGGGGATAGAGTGAACTCAAAATGCTACAGAGAAGAAATCATTCAAAGGGGGAGAAATATCTTTGTGTGTATCTAGATGGTTTGGTGGCCCAACATTTTGTTGTTTGCCATCAATGACAAAGGGGGAGCTAATTGAATATAGGTTGTCATTGATGTCAAAGGTTGTCAATAATGCCATTGATGTCAAAAGTTTAGTTTGTTCTGTGTTGGTAATTTTACTACCAAGATACAAAATAAAGAAATATACATTATTAGTTGTTGAGGAGTCTTTTTATGACTGTTGTATGCTTGTAATATCATGCTTCCATCTATTCTCTATGATAACAGTGATCTGAAAGTTTGTACTAGTATGTTTTTGTTCTGGGATATTTTTTGGACATAGAAATTTCTCTGGCAATACAATTATGGTCAACATTTCTTTCAAAAATGTAGTTTTTCTCTGTGGTTTGGAAGCTGGAGAGTTTACCTATACTAGTTTTATCATATTCCTAAGTTTTCGAAGGATATATTCAACATGCAAAAATATTGAAGTGACAAAAGGTTCTCTATGTCTTTCTATCAACTAGTTGCATTTCAAGGCATGTGTGGTGATGGCTAGTGGCGTGCAAAATTAAAATCTTGTGTGTGGTGTTATGTTACGACCTACTTAAGGTTCTTGTGGTAGCACATGGTATCATGTTCTTTTGGCGGCAATTTTTTTTGTTTTTGGACCAACTTATTACACTTTTCATATAAATTAAATTTAGGTCTACCTTATGTCATCCTGGATATTTGTGGATCCTTGGCTAACATAGAAGATTGTTAATGTAATTTCATGTATATATTTCAAATGTTCAAATGCATCATAGTGTGAATGTATGTGACTGCATGAATTAGAATTACACCTGTGTGAAGAAGAGTTGGTCGTTGATGCAAATTGAAGAAAAGGTGGTGAAGGTAAAAGGAAGAGTTACATTCCAATGTGTGTTCCAATATCATAAGATCATATATAGTGAGGAAGAGTGTAAGTTCTGACTCTAGCATGTGTTGAGTTACATTGAATTTCTGCAAGCTTTATCATTGTGATCTGGTAGGACTGGTGTTCTACCTGCTATATTGTTTCAATTGGGGATCAATGTCTCTAGTAGGTTGGTGCCTACAGGCACATTAGGGGATTGTTGTCTCTAGTAGGTTGGTACCTACTTTAGTTTGTAAAATTCACTTATACATTTCTACATTGTGAGGCTAGATTTGGATAGTAGATCTAAGTAGTTATTCTCACTATGGTTTTTCCCTTCTTGGGTTTTCCATGTATATCTAGTGTTCACTTGTGCAGATGTGTGTGCTTATGTTGTTCTTTGATCATTAGTTTTCTACTTTGGTTCAGGTTACATTTCTAATATGTGCATTTGAGTTAAGAAGTTTAAATAGATTTGATCTACTAATTAGCCCCCCTCTCAATAGATCGTGTGCCCTTCATTATATCCATCCACCCTAAACACATATTGAAATCATGACATATCATGAGACAAAATTTCTTTGAGGTATTTTATCTCAAATAGTGTAGAGAACGACAATGTATATGAATTGATCATGTTGGACAACTATTCATTACACTAGCTGAAGCATGCAATTGTTAACATCATCTCTTGACATACATTGATTATGAATCTAAATTATTCCTTTCAAAGTAAGGAGGACTTCACTAGAGGAAAATGTCCAATACATAAGAAAAGGCTATAATATAACTTGTTCTTAAATTTGAACTGGGCAATATGTATATCCATTTTATTCTTGATAATGGTGAAGGTGAAATTGAAAGGGCCCAAAACCTTGTACAACAATATCCAACTGATTATAAAAACAAGTACCACAAGGTATGGGACAAACTAGACAACTTGACAAGATAAAGCATAATGAGATACAACTATAGCCAAGTTTCTACATCACACAACATCAATAAAAAAAGAAATAGCATGGACCCCAAGGCCCTACTTATACAATGTCAAATCCAACCCTATTTAATCTCACATGCTTCACTCTATAATGAGATTGAGAAAGATTTAGGAAGACATTTATTCCTCCTATAAACAACAATACATGAAGTATTATCATCCAATTCCTTAAAACAAGAACTAGTAGGGTAATCCTCCATAAAGGGCTCAACATTGTATGCAAAATGAACAATGGAATGGTTCGTCAAAGTAGTCAAATGATGAACAACCACCATATGAGTAGGCTAGAGGTAAAGGAAAATTTGGTTGAGTGGTGGGAGTAGAAGGTGGAAGGAACTCCCCAACAAGATTTGATGGAGTGGTAGGGGAAGGCATGCTTGGGCTCCACTAGATGCATGTGAACCAACATCTTGAGAAAACTCATTGTCGTAGGAGGAGCCATCAATATGAGAGTTAGAGGAATGAATAGTCAGGTGATCTTAACTGGAATTATTCCACCACATCACCATGCCCTTGCATTGTGAATGGACAATCAATAGTTAGGTGGTTGATGGAAAAACATCCTTTGCATCCAGAATGGAGACCCTCATAGTCAAGTGGTTGGTTCCAAGGCTTGTCCCCACCATCAAAGCTATATCCCTATGAATAGGCCTGGAGATACCAATTTTCACTAGGATGTGAGCAAAAGTAAAGTGCTCCATATAAGAAATGGTAGAGTCAACCTTAAAAAACTATCTAATAGAGTTTCATATCGCCTCATAGAAAGAATCCTCCCAAAATTGGAGAGGGAGATTCAAAAGGCAAACCCACATAGGTGTAACATTTAGAGGTTCAAGAAGGGGGTTGAAAAAAATTGACCAAGGCTTGATTGAGAGAGAGTGCTCACCCCACAACCACATTCCCCCATCAAGTAACAAACTCCTATCCTTTGAAGAGTCAAAAGATGCAATGAAGAAGCCCCTGGGAGAGAGGAAGATATTTATGTTTCCCTTGATGGTAGGCCTCCATGAATCTAAGGCCCATTTGTGAATATTGAAAGACAAGGCTAAAAATTGCTAATCTATAAACCAAGCTCCTTCGTAGATAAAAAACTTTATTTTCTAGAACTACCTGACCAAAAAGCACCACTAGGGAAGATTTAGTGCAAGAGATGGGTTATAATTTCTTCCACAAGAGCAAGCAAAACCACCAACACCTGCCACATTAGCAAAGGACCTTTGATTCAACTTATGTAATTTTTATTTTGTTTGATTTATCTATCGTGACTTATTTGATTTGTAACCATAAAAGAAAATGCAAATGCATTTTATTAACAAACATTAAATTTGATGATAAGATAACTCACATTTTATATATTTATTCTTCATATTTAAATTTAATGGTCTAACTATAGTATTAACTAACATGTTCACTATCCATGACAAGATAAAAAAGACATGAAATTGTGTGATTTTTTTAATATATTGGCATTTGACACTTTTTAAAGCCTTTATCATGCTTGTACTTTTCTTATAGGTTTGAACAATGCATCTATATTTTTTTTATGACATTGGCACTCTTATTCTTTTGCTATCCATTTTTTATAAGTTAATTTGGAAACTCGCTACACCATATGACAATTTGGTATTGTACGTGGCCTTTGAATATGCACTTGTGTAAAAATTTATATAACATTAGACATTTTCTAAATCCTTGTCCATGTTTATACTTTTTTTAATAGCTTTTGACAATACATTTATACAATTTTGAGGGTATTGGCACTCTCATTCGTTTGCCATCCATTTTCATGTGTTATTTCACAAACTCGTTGCACTAGATCACATTTTGGCACCATATATGACTCTTTTTTCTACTATTATTTCTATTTGTTTTTGCATTTACATTTTATTCAAATAATTTCCATTTTCATTTCTATTCAAATAATCCATTGCATTTGCCTCTTCATTTCCATTACTATTTCTTTGTTCTTTACCATTTCAATTTATATTTAGACAAATAGATGAGTATTTCATCTTCTAATAAAAATTGCATGCAAGAAGATGGAAAAGTATTTACTTACATTTATGTTTGATGATGACAATGCTTGAAAAAGGACAAATTTTTGATTGTAGGAAGCATCCACATGCATATTGACATTGACCTTGCCATTTTTTTAACTAGAATTGTGGGACTTTGTATTTCATAAAATATGCATAGCTAGTTACAAAATTTAGGTCACTAACAACAATGGAATGGGATTAATTATTTACTATCAGCTATCAATGGTTTTTCTTGAATGTGTTTTTTCATGATTCTACTTCAATTTTGGTGAGAAGAAACTAGGTAGCATTAGTAGAATAGTGAAAAGGATAAATGCACTTGATTGTAATAAAATTATAATTATGATTATTGAACCAGGGCCCTTGCAAGTGTAATGAATAATTATGCATTTTTCTAGATCTTGTGTTTATGTCTCTTAGGATAGTTCAAAGTACGACACACATGTAAATTTTCTCAAATTGTACCAACATGTGTGAGTTTGTACAAATTTATTACGTCTTTGGTAATTGAGCTGAATTTGATACTTTTTAAATTTAAAAATAAATAAATTGAATTAGTTCCTTGCATTTTTTATTGGGATTTATTTTTGAAATTAGAAAAAATTGAGAAAAATTTAATTATTTGCAAATTGGTGCAATTTTGATAGATGTTGTGGCCAATGTTGCACTTACACACATGGATGTAGAATACAACTTCTAGCATGCTCACATTGGTTTCTTGGAACCATCTATTTGTAGTGGATTCTTCTTACTATAGTGCTAATTTTTTAGGCTTTCCCATTTCATTGTTGTAATAGAAATGTTAAATATTTTCTCTTATATGATGACTTTTAAGGGCTTAAATTTTTTTCATTGGGTAGACAAGCTCTTCCCATGTCAAGTTATGAATTTTCCTAAGGCTTAGATAGTGCCAACAATCACTAGAAAAAACCTCTAATTTTGTTACTATCTTGAGTATTGAAAGTGAGGAAAATAGATTGCTATTAAAAAATAAATACATATGTAGGAAAATATGTTTGCAATATTTAAATGGAAAGAACAATTTAATTAAATGGTAGTAAAGCTTTGTAGCTCCTCATTGTGCAAATTATACACACTTGAGAAATTCTATGCGAGGGAGAAGAAATCTTATTACACTAGAATTAAAACTACTTATGTTAGGGTTCAAAGATTTATCATCATTCAGTAGAGTAGCTCTTCTCATGTCAGGTTATGAATTTTTCTTTAAGTTCAAATTTAACTTATACACATGTAGATAGAAACACACACACACATGTATTCAAAAAATAAAGTAATCTAGATAGTGCTATCAAGCACTAGAAATTTTCTCTAATTTTGTTGCAACCCTTAACATTGAAATCAAAGAAAATAGAGAGTTGTTCTAAAGCAAAGAAATACTTATAAAAACATATTTTCAATAGATAAATGTGAATAATTAGTACATACTATAATACAATAAACCTTTAAACCCTTAGGATGCATACTTGAAAATTATATGCAAGAAAGGGCACAACTCATACTATGGAATTAAAATTGCTTGTGTTGCTAGTTCTTACCTAGCACTATACAAGTATTCATTGTACTTGGTTTTGCGTCATAATTTATAAAGCTATAATGCAATGAATGATTATGTTTACATATTGTTGATGGTTTATATTTGCACTTGACAATTATACTCACATGAAAATCTATATCAATATGGGAAATTTCACAAGCATAAAAAACAACTTGTAAAATTACCTCAATAATTCTAAGGTAAGATCTTCATAGACTATTCAATAAGTCCTAATTGTAAGATAGGGAAATGAGAAAGAAAAAATTTAAATTTAAATTTATCCTAAGAGGATGCATCAGGTAGTGATATCTTTTAAAACACATAATTTACAAAAATATTCAATATATATTCAATTAGTGAAGATAGTAATATATTCAAGAAATGGAGAGGGGAGTCCTTTCTTGACCAAAGAATCAATGTGTCCATTCATTTCTTTCATAGCTTGCTCTAAAGTTTCTCATTGGATTTTGCATTGTAAAGTGACTTTATTTTGTCTTAAAAACTCATAGACCTTTACAATAGAATATATTATGTTATCAAATCCTATAGAAAGGAGGGTCTCATCTAATGCACTATATAGTTTATCAACCAAGACTTGTGCCTTGGAGACTTTTGGAGAGAGTGCCAATAGTTTGTTCAATCCCACTTTTCACATTTGTGTTCAATGCTTGGGCCTATGAGATGAACTTTAAAGTTGGCTCATTCTCAACTACACTTGATGTTAACCTGTCCCAATAGAATACATAAATCTCTTTGATCACTGGGACGATCTCAAGTGTATGATTGTTTTCCTTTAGTTTTGCTTACATTTGTGTTTTTTCTTGATCCTTTGTTGGGAGCTCATTGTGCATCAACTTGGTTGAGTCCATTAATTTTTTGAGCCTTCTATGAAGCTAAGTAGCTTTCACAAAACTATTATTTTCCTATTCCTTCACCTTCCTCAAATATTTTCAATATCCCTCAAGAATCAATCTTTTCTATTTTTGATTCCAAATTAATTTTCTTGGCTTGTTTTGCCTGCAAGTTTCTCATTAAAAATTTGGTTTGGATCTATGTGCTCTATCTTTTAATTTTCATGTCTTATGATTTGGTTTGAATGTGTAGCTAGTTGACAATGTCTCTAGTCTTTATGAGCTCTAGCTCTCTTTTCTTGGGCTTCGTGCTTAAATTTAAGAAGTTTATGGTTATATAATTTTGTGTTTCTTCCAACAACTCTACTCAACATTTTGGTCATACTTGAGCTAGACTCATCCCTACTACATGTATTGAATAATCCTTGGGGTGCATGAGTCCTTGTGGCTTATCAACATTAGGGGTTATCTGAGCTATCATCAAGGATTGTTATGCTAGATCATACAAATACATTATTCTTGTACATGTGAGAGTTCTATCTTCCTTTTATCTCTAGTTGTCCATCTTAGCATCTTAGACCTATCACGCTATGGTCATTTGTTGATGTAGATTTATTGGCGATTGTATGAAATCACCTATAAAAGACTACTTTATGGGAGGTCATAAGGAAAAGGTGTGTTTTTATTGTGTAGGGACCACCAAGGCTGCAACAGGCAATGGATAATGTAGCATGAGGGTATATGAAATAAAAGGTGGAAGTTTTTGGAATTGGTGGGAAGGAGGGAAAACAGGAATTTTTTGATAGATGGAATGGGAAGGAAATTAGGATATCATGTTGCTAGGGGTTTGTGGTATAGTTTGTAACATGGGAGGAGATAATTCTATAGAAGTAGAGGTAGATTGACAAGAGGTGAGGAGAGTAGAAATAATTACATTTTCAATCATTGAAGTTACAACTATTTTGGTAGGTCTTATTATTGGCCTTGCCTCCTCAACTTCATTTTCCTCTCTTAATTTTAGAGTCATTATATATTTTATCCTCTTCTTCTTAGGCTCTTCAGTAGTATTTTCATCCATTGTTGGTTGTTCAATACTTGGATGCAATATTGTTTGAGATATTATAAGTTCATGTTGTTTTGATCTAAGGCTCCCAAATGTCAAAGTTGATTAAGCCAAAAGAATGGGTACTTGAGATCCTTGCATTTTCATCTAATATAGGAGGGTTGGGCATGGTTTACTTCTAGCCTCTATTCGAAGGATTTATTCTATGGATGATGATATTTCAATATCCCCTTCTTCCTCGAAGCTCTCATTCTTATGAATATTATTGACATCATAATATGAAGCTAGAGAATCCTCCTAGAGATTCTCCCAAGTGTTGTTAATTGGGACTAGGCCATTTTTCCTTTCAAGTTCTACATTTCCTTCCCTATATTTTCAATAGGATTTAATATTTTCATCATTCCACTCTCTTTTCTTGACGAATTGCCATAATTCTTGACAAGTCATATGCACACACTAGGGTGTAAAATTTTTCCCAACAAGGGATTTTTCTTTTACAAAATTCATGGTTTGTACATAAAATTCTTGAGATTCATTGGCAAGAGATGATTTTGCTTTGATATTTATCGAACTCTAATGTACCAAATTTTCTTTTGTTTTTTGACTTGCTAATCGAGCTTTCTATGAATTCAATGATATCTATATTCAAAGCTATTAATTTCATATTTAAAAGATATTCAATACTTTCTTATTAATTTTTGCATCCCCACATGTGAAAGGGATATCATAAAATTCTCTCTTTTCCTTCTTGCTCCATATTTAGAGTCTATAATATCAAGTTGTCAAGAAAATTCAATAGGCAATGCTTGATTTGTTATAAATTTGGGTATTTTAAAGAGATCTTCTTTGAATCCATGGACTTGAGTCATACTATAGTGCTATCCAGAGAACCAATCACATGGACGTCTCACTCTACTCATCAAAAAATTTATTTCTCATTAACTTGGGAATATGATCATCAAAATTATGGTTTGAAAGCATTGGATCCTAAAATTCTCCATGAACTCATGATAATCTGAGGTTTAGGATAACATGTGTCCATGCAAACACATGGATTATGTAATTATTATTGGTTGATTCATCCACAACTGACAAATGCATATATGGTTGAAAAAATAAGCATTTTGATATAACATTAAATTATGGAGAAACATGGAATACTTTAAAAGTTGTTGAGAACCAAAATATTTGCACTAATAGCCCATTTTATCTATAATAACATTGGAAAGGTTAAATTTGAAGGCTTGACCTATGGTTATTATCTTCATTTTATCCAAGGACCCTAATTGGGAATCATGCACTCATATTATTGACACCAAAAATAAAATCCATCATGGAACACGTCTTTTGTAACCTATAAGAATTATGCTATAACAATTGGAGGACATAGAATTTTTTAGCCGATAGGCTATATTTTGTGTGAGCTTCCAGCCGGGAAATTGTCTCACGTCGCAAAATTGTGGCCAATATTTGTTATGAATCTGCTTCAGACGGTGAAACATTCCTCGCCCCACGCCCGAAAGGAAACTCTGCCCGGGAATGCTCACGGCCATCGTTGATAGTACAACCCAATTTCTGCAGAATCTTAAGGTAATGTTTTGGGTTTCCTTTACTATGAATAGATTGAAGTAGTAGCCGTATGGAGATTTGTTTGGGTTCATCTCATTTAAAAAAAAATCTGCTTTGGTATTACTATAAGAAGACAAGTTGGATAGTCTTGGTTTCCTAGGTCTTTGTAATTTTTTTAAATTACAATAGAAAGGACCATTATCAAAAGGGAGGTGTTACATTTCTTAAATAGCTTGATCATTGATAACTATCTAGAGGTGCATTCCTTGAATGGTCCTAGTCTTCTCATAATAGGCCTACACATACATTAGGATAAGCTATGGGCATAAATAGACCTCATGGACCATGTATTGTACGAGTGTTGAGCTCCAAATCTTGAATTTGAATGACTCCTTATTATTAGACCTCACTTGCTCTAGCATGTAGGAACGTGATCCTTCTTTGAGGTTCTTGGTGGGTTTTTAAATCATGGGGTCAAAATCCCATCTATAATATCAAATACCAGTATGGAATTTGTTGACTTCCCTCTCCTTAATGTTCTTTTTTGCCACATATGGGTGTCTTTGTTGTGTGGGTGTTAAGGCATAACACTTATCATCTGTAAATTATGGAGGGAGATCATATAACTGTCTAGGCTTAACACTTCTCTTTGAAATTTTTGTCTTGTAAATATTTGGTGAGATCCACTTTTCTTGAAGTAAGAGAACACCAAGAAAGATTGAATATCATATAGAGCAAGGGAAGATACAAATACCTTGAATTCAAAATAATATTATTTTTTCTATTGGTTCACATTCTATTTATAGTTGAAGCATGGAACTAATGATCTCATTAATTTTAACATTAGTACCATCTTCTTTCAAAATAATTTTATGCACACGAACCATCATTTACACTGCAATCCTGGTGTTTTACATTATTATTTTATTCTTACTATTTCTTTTATGCATTTATCACTCATGAACGAGTAGTTACCCTATCTATTATAGGATTTTTTTGTTTTTAAGATAGATGTGATCATTTAGGAGGATATAAGAATACTAAATGGGAAAAGACTCTTGTTCATTCTAAACTTATTTCCAATTTCCATTCAAACATTGTATGTTGTAGGCGCTTATTTCAAAAACTAAAATTGAAATAAAGGGAAACACACTCTAAGAAGACACAATATTATTTTAACCATATAAAAACATTTGGGAGCTACTTAATCATGATGCTTTAGTTAGATCCCATCAACTGGAATCTCCAATAATTCTCCCACTTCATTGATAAGATCAAATACATTATTCTATTTGTAAACTACAATCTTATAGGGAATCAAATTTTTAATGATGGCTTCATTTTACTGCTCTTTCCTCCTATTTCAATACCTAATCACACAATTTAAAAGTTGGTTCAAATGAATACTTGTTAAACCATCACTTAAACATTTGTTGATGTTTAGCTATATAATGAAGTGTGCATTCCCTATTTTTTTGAAGCTCTGCTAATTTTGTAATGTAGACCACCATGGGACAATTTTCTTTGACCTTAAAGTTCTTAATTAATTGGAGGGTAGGAATTTTGATTGAGATTGACATCACAACATATTTTCCATATACCAACTAACCAAAGTATAGAGATGTTCAAATTATGTGCTTTAAATTAATTTGGTCTGCCCATAATGCAAGCTTAAATTATTATGCCAATCCTTTTGATGTTGTGAGCCAGTATGCTTAACCAATTGATTTTTTAGTTTTTTGATAATTAGGCCAAACTATTTCCCTATAGGTAATAATTTGAATGTGTCTTAAAAAAAATCACTTCAATGCAAATTCAAATATTTTAGAACCAAGGAATACTTTCACATTGTTTGAGATAATGATACATGGAGTACCAAATATGGTAACAATATCTTCAAGTAAATTAAGAATGAATCCTTATGTTTCCTCTTTTAGTGCAAAAGCCTCACTTTGCTTAGTGAAGTAATATTTTGTAGTTAGGATCCATTTTCATCCTACACTTGAAATTGGATTGATCATTCCAATTAAATATAATCCCCAATATGCATATGACCCTTTTACCAAAACACAATTAAGAGGAAGAGCATCATTCCTCCTTTTCCCAATGTAAAATCAACATTATTGGCACTATTTTACTAGCTTGTAGGAATTTTCAAATATTCAGGGCTAGAAATATTTGGTATAAGTTATTTTGATCATTATAGTTTGAGCAAAGAAAAATCTCGTAGACACCCTTGGTTAAACTTCAGAAGTATCCTATTGACTTATTTTTCTACGCACCACATGATAATTCCATTGAAATTAATTTTGAAAATGATATCATGATCAAAGAAAAAATGGCTCCTTGCAATATATTAAATATCCTTTTAAAAGTAATGAACGAATATGGATACAAGTTAGTCTTCATGAAGAAGTTTCTATCCTCGATCCATGACTCCAATTTACTTTGTTCATTGATTAGGATAACCCCTAGTAATTATATTTTTCTTCCTAAGAACTAAGATTTTGAGCTATATTTTCACATAGAGCTCTTCCTCTTACCAATCTAGTAGGATTCACATCTACATCATATTCAAGAATTTTGGTAATCTAGCTAGCTTTTTTTAATGATTTCTCTTTCCATGATATATTCACAGATATTGGGAAGGAGTACATAAGTAGTAAATTTGTTATGTGATATTAAATTTTGAAACCTTTTTAACCCTTTGACCAAAACATAAGCTTGTTTTTCCACAAAATTGTATTTCATTTCATAGTCTTTCAATGTACAAGAGTTGAAATAAATTAGGTGTTCTTCTTTACTTGAATCATTATTCTATGTCAGAAGTACCACTAGGCTATGATCACCATACAAATACATGATGAAATCTTTTGAAATGTCAAGATTTATTAAAATTGGTGTAGTATATTTATTCAAGATTTCATTTGAATTCCTTGTCCTTATTGAACATGAGAGTGATGGGTCAAATATTCCTACAAAATCTAAAATAATCTCCACACAAAGTTAATTTTCCCTAGGAAATATTGAACTACCTTTTTGTTGATTGGTAGGGGTAATTCTAATATGGTTTGCACTCTATCAAGATTTTTAGCAATCCCCTCTTTTAATATTATGTGTTCAAGGAGTTTACCTTGGGAAACTTCAAAAACACATTTTTGTAGGTTCAAAGAAATTTTGAATTCTTGGTACCTCTAGAATATTTTCTCTAAATGCTCAAAATGATCCTCTTTTGCTTTGGAGAATACTGTATGATCATCCAAGTAAACTAGGATTATCTTATTTATCAACTCACCAAATGCAATGTCCATAGCACATTGAAAATTTGTTCGTGAATTTGATAAGTTGAAAGTCATATTTGCATAATAAAATGTACCCCGTTTGGTGTGAAGGCAGTCTTATGTTGATCTTTTTCATTAAGCAATTTTTTTGTTGTATCCAAAAAATCTATCTAGTAAAGAAAACCTTTATGATCCTACAATTGTTTGAAGTATCCACTCCATTGAAGGAAAAGAGTAATCATCCTTGAGATAAGCTTTATCCTTTAAATCAATTCAAAGCCTTATTTTAGTATTATTTTTCCTAACTGACACCAAATTTGATACCCATGTCAAATATTTAATAAGAAAGATGATTTTAGACTCTATTAGTTTACTAAGCTCTTCCTTTATAAGAGGGTCAAGTTTTGGGTTAATTGGTCTCTATTTTTTCCAAATGGGTTTTTATTTATGTGAGAGCTAACATGGGATGGTAAAATTGTAGTCTTTGAATTTGTTTATGTTCTCATTTATGCTAAAATTGCTTGTTGAATTCATTGCTTTACAATCACATTTCATGAGTAGGTTGGGATTTATCTTGTTTTGATTTCAATTCATTTGTTTTCATTGTTATATTCCATTGATCCATTTCCCTCTTACACAATAGTAATATTTGGGGATGCATACAAAGGAACATGAAGCTCTTTGATAACTCCAACTGTCAAAATCTTGAATAAGTCTTATGAGGAATACAACAATGGTTTCTTTTTTTTATTAAAGAAGACCATATAGTGCGTGGTTTGGAACTCTTTGATTGAAAGTGTTGATCTCATACGAAGTCTTGGAGCTTGATATTGTAGTATATCTATTTTTTGTTATGAATAAACTATTTTGGTGCTTTGGAGGGTGGATTTTTCTTTAAAGGGTTTTCCTAGGATATATCAACATCCTTATCTTATGTGGTCATTATATTCTTTCTTTCCATGTTATTTTTTTAACATTGTTATGATATAGAATGCTATTATAATTTGTATAAATTAAACAATTTGAAACTCCTTCCTCATATATTGAGTAGGGAATGTTAGTTGACATAGGTGGTTAGCTTGGTTATTCACGGGGTTAAAATAATCTATGAGAAAGGGTGTAACCTAGTTAGTCAAGTTATTATGCCATCACTTTCTTTTTGGGATGCATGTAAAGAGCATGAATGGTCAAAACCAAATAGAGCTAGAAAGATGGGTGAGCGTGTGACCTCCACTCTAAATTTCAGGTGATGAATACTTTGGCCAAAGTAGTGTAATAGCCACTATTTACACCGTCAGTTCACTATGATCTAGGTTTGCATACTAGGTAGGGAATGCCATACATGTAGGTTGTAACTACTATATGGAAGCTCTAGATATGTAGGACACACCACCATGCTCTGGGAAGGCTAGTATTACGAGGTTACCAAACCAATCTCTTCGTCAAAGGGTAGGGCCATCTAACTAGTTAGGTAGATGTGCGGGGGACCATAGTAAGTCCGTTGTTGGCAAAAAAACGCTTAAGTGATGCTTTCTGTCATGCAGTTGGCAACCAAGATTTGAGGAAGGACATTTGGACCATTCGTATCTCTATTTTAGTAAGCTCGTAGAAGCTATGTATGTAATCATGTATCCATCTCTATGGAAATTGTAACTGTGTAATGTTATCTTGAAATTATGATTATGAAATCATTCTTGGGTTTTGTAATGTTTCGTTGTAATGCAATGGGAAATTTTGGAAAAAGGTTATTTCAAATGTGCAAATTGTTTTAGATAGAAAAGAAAACATTTATTGCTAAATGTTGGCTTCTTAAACTATTCACTTGTAGGTAAAACATAATAAAATTACTGAATATAACAATAAACATGTTACATATGTATATATTTTTTAAACATACCTAAAATAAACCCAAACCCAAACTTTTTTCACCCTAACGACATACCTTAACTTCATACCCAAACCTATACTAATAACTTGCATAATAGAATAGATATATTTTCACATTATACACATCATAATTTTTTTAAACTCTTAACATAAAAACTACCTTCAAAATTTAAAATTAACCTATTCTATACCATTCCTTTACACAAACAATATTACATTTTACACTTTTTTAAAAATTACAACTAAACTAACCCCTATAGCAAAAGTAGAAGCATTATGTGGCACTTGTCGTATATTAAGTAATTTGATGAACTTTTATTTGTAGCAGCTTTCATCCGGGAATATAATTAGCCGATAGGCTATGTTTTGTAGCACCCTTCGTCCGGAAAGTTGTCTCACGCCGGGAAAACAACTTTCAGGCGGATGAAACATTCCTCGCTCCACGCCTGAAAACAAATTTTAACTCGCAACCGATATTTTCGTTTAAAAGGGCTGCAAAAATCTTGTCACGACCTCAAGAATCTACTAGCTCTAAAACCCCGATATTTTTAGATCAACTTTTCGCTCACTTTGAATGGATTGAAGCAGCTGTAGGGAGAGTGGTTTTGTTTCGTCTCATTTTAAAAAAAAGTCTGCTTTGGTAGGGGTTTGGTAATTTTTTTCCTACAAGCTCTGCCCATTTTTTATCATCGGCATCGTTGACAACACAACATAATTTGTTCAGAATCTTGAGGTAAGTCACTTGCCATGGTTTCAGTGATTTTTTTTGAATCTCTACGTGCGTGGATCATTTTTGTTGTGTGTTTACTTCATTCGAAAACAGTTTAGCAGAATTAAAGCTATTGAATCTGAATTGAATGAAATTGAGAAGTGTTTCGACTTCTTCAAATATAAAGATGGAAAATAGAGAGGTGAGCTGCAAGCTGAGTTGTTGTCTACTCAGAGACAAAGGGAAGATATGGTTAAAACCTTCTGGTTGGTTAAAGAAATTGTTGAGGTCCGGTTATCTGTTAAATAAATGGCGTTGGTTGTGTCGTTTTATTAATGGCTGTTTTCATATATGATATTATTGTAATACCTACTGTTATATCTCTATTTCTTTCTTCGCACAGAAGGAATAGTAGAGATTGGAATATATTCATATGTTACAGTCATCACATTCTTCTTCACAAACCTTACACATTGTACACCATATTTCTTCACAGTTTTGCGCCATTCTACTGGCCCTTGTACTTTCAAGACCAAACGTCACAAGGCAAGGGATTGGTGTGACACAAAACAATCAAAATTTCTAAAAGATTGTGTTAAATAAGTGATAAATAGATTGGTTTTCCAGATGGGTGCATCCTCTCACATGGTTGGTTACATGGTTAGGACTCAGCAGTACAATTAGGTATCCATATGCCTTTGATATGATTGCATTTCTTTTTGAAGCCATGTGTCTTTGTTACTTCAACAAAAATAGGAGTGCTACATTTGAGAGACCATCTTGCCACAAACAAATAGAGCTAGCATCTCTGCTTTTGCATCAATGTGGAATGATTCAACATCCTTTTACAAGAAATTCTAGATATGATTGTGTCTGGTAGGCCTATCCTTATTGCATCAGGTTTCTGTAACCGCAAAGAAGATTTTCTCTCTAAAATTTTGATTCAAGTCTTTTGTATGAAAAAAATTGTACAGTTTACATTTATCTCTTTTGGTCTCTAATCATCCATGTATCTTCTCCTACTGTTATTTTCCATTGCAAGGCACACAAAGAGTCCCCTAGAATCTGATTTTTATGCACCCCTAAAAGGTTCTAGTTGCTTTTCACTGCAGAAAGGTGCACAACATTGTTTCTTCTTGGTGTCATTTAACACAGGTAATGTCTATGAATGTAATGTCCTTTTTGAGCGAGCATGAGAAAATTAGAGGGAAAATAAATTAAAATAAATAAATAAAAATAAATTGCTTTTGGCGTCCTAGGGAAGGAGATTAAATAAGAATTAAATTTGAATTTTGGCGCCCAAATTATTTTAATATTTTATTTGGGGCTTGGCGATCCCTTTGGGAGTTATAAGGAGGGCAAAAAATAACAAGAGAAAATAATATAAATTTGAATTGGGGTTTGGCGTCCAATTGAGGGAATAAAAATTAAATAAAAAGCAAATTTAAAAAGGGAGAAGTGGCACCCAAATTGGGCTGACCCATTTGGAGAAATAAGGAGTGATTGCTATATAAACTAAGTCATTTGGAGGTTTTCATATCAGGGTGAATTATTTCTGCTTTTATGATCAGCAATTTTTGCAGCTATTCCAAGGATGAAAACCCTTGTGAATAATAGAAGAGTTGGACGGAAACCTAGCTCTTTAATGGAGGACTTCATGACGGAGGTTCACTTGCGCTTCAATGGAGTTTTTTGTTAGATCTTCATGCTCAGATTTTCATTTCAGCCTCGGCGACTTGTGGAAGGCAGTTTTGGTGTTGTTTGACCTAGGGTTTCATCCTAGGGTGGAGCGCCCAAGTTGCAAGAGGAGTGCCTTGTTTTGGAGGCGTGAAATTGGTAAGTTTGGAAGGTTTTGGCAAGTTTTCAAGGGTTGCAAACCCTACATTCAGAAGCAGGTCAGTGCATCCTTGTGGTAGGGTTTTGGAGACATTTTCTATCATATATATTTGCATTTGTGTGAGTTGGAGCAGTTCGCCCAGCTAGGGTTAACATAGGTGCCACAATGTTGGGTATTCAAAACCATAAAAAAATTGTGTTGGGGGTTTACAAACTACTTGTAAATGACACGAAGAATTGAATTTGACAAGGTGCCTTCCTAGTCGCAAAACCATATTTATGCTATGTATGACAAACTGCACACTCAATAAGAGTGGAAAATAAAGCCACCTTATATAGAGCAATAAATATTTACTACTTAATAAAATAATTTTAAATGATGTATATAATTTAGTAAAGAAGGGCCCATAGTTGCTCTTCACTAGTCTTCGTGTTTACCTTACTTTGCACAAATAAATTGTTTGCATAAAAAAGTTTTGGTATGAAGCTCATAATTTAAAAAGCTTACTTTGTGGAAAGAAACTAAATAATATATAATTATTGTAGATATCTTAAATAGATTTATATGCAACCTGTTGCATTTCAAAACTTCAAATAATAGAATTTAAAATAAAATAAAATTTGTGTAGTGATTGCTTGGGAAGAGTAATCTCTAACCTTAGCTAGTGGTGGGGTACTTAGAGTTTGTAGCAACTCTAGATAAGTTAATTTATTTATTTTGTTTGCAAAATACAAGTTTAGTTATTGATGTGCACATAAAATTGTCGTGTGTACTCTCTATGGAACCACAAGGCTTAACTCACTTTTTCTAATAGATCTTGATATATAGGTTGGATAGAATATTTTCTTAGAATTTAATTACTTTATTCTATATGTTTTCAAGTCTCATGCTTGATTGTAACTTAATTCAAAGGTTCATCTTATCCTTGAAACTTAGTAATTTTGGGCATGCATAAGAAAAATAGTGTGTTCTTATATAAGGTCTATTTTTGAGAAGGAAAAAAGAGGAACCATAATATATTACGCTTGAAATTTAGAATATGGTTGAAATTGTTAATCTTGATTATTTTAAAGCTCTTATTGTTTCCACCACTTACCAAAATTAAAATAATTTCAATGGTATGCTTGAAGGAGATGTTATAGCCCCAAGAGTTTATAAATCTGATTTACTGGTTTCACTAGGGTCTACAAATCTGATTTATGAATCTTGATATCAAGTAAATTCTTCACAATAACAATGTTACTTCAATAAATTGTACACAGTAATATTTAGAAGTTTTAGAAGGATTTTAATTTCTGTACTTGATACATAGACAATTTCCAAAATCAGAGAGCAACTGGAATAATCCTAGATCTGATGTAAACTTACAAATTTGTAATGCTAGATTGGATGCAATGAGCTGGGTATGGTTAATCCTGATGAATGGAAGGGAACTAGTGAAGTTTCTATCTTTAATTAGCAACCTCTCACACTGCCTAGCGACATGCTATAGGAACCCTCAATTTGACATCCTAACACCTTCACTTTAGAAGCATATTATGCCACAATTTACCTTCACTTTAGAAGCATATTATGCCACAATTTACTCACAGGAAAAGGCACATCTCTCTTTGACAATGCCCTTTATAAGGTTTAGGACTGAAATATAACCCAAATCATTGCTATAGGTGATCAAAATTTCCAATTAATGTAGGACAAACTCTCCACTGTGCTGTTCAATACAAACCCTTAGATTTGGTGGGTTGTGCACCTTTGGATACTAGTTTATGGCAGTCATCTCAGGTCAGAATTGGTGGTGAGTGTGCCTTGTTGTTGGTAGCTCCATTCACCTAGCTGTTATGATCTGTTTTCTCCACAAACCAAGTATTGCTTGAATTTGGCTAGTACATGCATGATGGCCAACATCTCTTTGTCATAAATAGAGAAGCTCCTCTCTATCTCCTTGAGCCTCCTACTCTCAAATGCTATAGGGTGTCTATTTTGCATCAAAATTGCTCCAATCCCCTCCCCTGAAGCATTACATTCTAAAATAAAAGGAAGCGAGAAATTTGGAATAGCCAAAATAGAACATGAACTCAGTACCTCCTTGAACTTGTCAAAAACTCTTTTTGCTAAAGCGTTCCAAGAGAAGGCCCCCTTCTTCGTCAAATTTGTTAACGGGGCTGCAAGTTCTGAAAAGCTCTTCACAAACCTCCTATAGTAGCTGCAAAGACCCACAAACCCTGTCAAATGTGACAAAGTCTTTGGTCTAGGCCAATTTTGCATCACCTTGATCTTTTCCTCATCTACACTAACCCCGTAGGCACTAATCTTAGCCCCCAAATATAATATTTCAGTCAAACCAAAATCACATTTGGATGTCTTGGCATAGAATGAATGTTACTCGAGTATGCCAAGCACCTCATCTATGTGCCTCAAGTGATCCTTCCATGTCTCATTGTAAACGAAGATGTCATCAAAGAAAACTAGCACAAATTTCCTCAATTGTAAAATAAATACTTGATTCATGCATGTTTGAAAAGTGGTGGGTGCATTAGTCAACCTAAATGGCATGACCAAGATATCATAGTACCCATAGTGACACTTGAATGTTGTTTTGCGCACATCCTCATCTCTAACCTTTATTTGATGATACCTTGATCATAAATCTATCTTGGAGAAGTACACCACACCATGAAGCTCATCTATCAACTCATGATCATGGCTATGGGGTAACAATTCTTGATTTTGTTTTTGTTGAGTGCTCTATAATCAATACACATCCTCAAGGTGCCACCTTTTTTTTTGACCAACACCATGGAGGAAGTAGATGGGCTAGAGCTAGGATGTATGTGTGCCATGTCCAACAACTCCTTAATTGCCTTCTCAATCTCAGCCTTGTACCTTCTAGGATGACAATAAGGTGTAGTGATGACGGGTTTTGCTCTTTCCTCTAGGTCAATTACATGCTAAAAGCCTTTATCCGGTGGTAAGCTTGGAGGAATTTTGCTGTACACCTTTCTATGTTTGTTGATGATGGATCGAATGTCAACATGATACTACCCCCCATCCTTGGATGAGCTTTTATCTATAATCAAACATTCTGTTGCCCAAGCAACTTGGTCTCTACGAAAAGCTCTCCCCATCTTCTTGTTTGAAACCATCATGGGACCCCCATTGGAAAGGCCATGAATAACTACCTCCTTCCCATTGGATTTGAACTTCAAATCCGTCTCACCAATGCCAATCACATAGAAGTCGTCTCACATCTTGTGCCCTCTAAGAGTCAACTCCAATTGCCGAATCCTTTGGTTATATGGAATACTAAACACATCAGCCATTGTAACATTAAAACCTCAAGATCTTCTATCCTCAAACCCATCGTAGCCACCAATTCCTGCTCAATGAGGTTGTGGGTTGCCCCACTATCAATCAAAATTGTCACCCTACGTCCATGTAAGATTCCTCTAATTCGAAGAGGGTGATATATAGGTGCTACTTAAAGTGCTGTAAGTGTGCCACTTGAATGCTCTCCTCCTTGATCCTCATGCTCAACCTCATCCACAACAATCTCAAGTTTAGACTCTTCTACCTCAGAATCGAAAACTACCTCTATGTAGTGTATTTGTCTTTTTCCCAAACACCTGTGATATGGTTGCCATGGCTCTCTACAAGTGAAGCTCAATTTTTTCCTTCAAAGTTCATTCTTGGATTCCTCAACTTTGTTTGGTTTTGGGGGTAGTGCCTTAGGTTAAGGGAAACTCTTATGAGGACGCTTCTTGTGTTGAATCAGACGTACATTCTTGGTATAGAATTTGTTTTTAGTCACCGAATCCTCCAAATTTAGGGCTCTCCTGATGGCCTCTTGCAAGTAAATTTGGATCAAATGCCCTTACCAAACCCTTGAGTGGTTTTGATAGGTCCTCTACAAAAAGAACTACGAGTCTCCTCTTTGTCACATATGGAACCATCACTGATAGCCTTTGAAATTTTGCCATATAGTGCTCAACTGTTCCCTCTTGCCTCAATTGTGCTACCTCCCTAAAGTGAATTTCCATATCCTTTCTATCAAACCTCTCCAATCTTTGGTTGAACTTCTCTAGGGTAGTGATTGAGCCATGTCCTTGGGTCACCATACCATGATACCACCACTCATGAGCCACACCCTCTAAGTGGAGTGTTGCAAACTTGATTGCTTCCTCCTTATACATGGGGTTTAAGAAGAAATACGTATCCAATCTCTTCAACCAAGCTCTAGTTGTGACCCCATTGGATCCATCATAGGTGGGTATAGTGGTCTTTTCCAACTGCTGTTGTATATCTCTCCTTGGCTGATCCTAATATCTTCTTCCCCTATGATGGTCAATGTCATTCTTTGTTTTTATATCATAACACTTCATGAATGGCGTGGCACAACGGATGGCTGGGTCTAGGGTGCTATATTCAACATGATATTTTGTCATATCATCCTCAAGTCTTGGTGGAACTTCTTGCTGTTCTTCCTCAAATGGATCCTCTTGCTCTTTTTGCAAAAAAATGGCTTTGAACGTTTTAGTTGGTGGGTTGACTGAAACCCCATCATTGGCTGAGTGACTTACTTCAGCATCATTTGAATTAGATTTTCCAACACTCCATTGTTGACTCATTCCCTTCAAAGTCCTCACAATCTCCACCATAGACTCCCTCATGGTGGATTGAAATTCTCTGGCCAGCTCTCTGTTTTCAGTCCTAATGACCTCTTAGATGTTGGTTTCCTCATTTCTTTGACCAATAGCTTCTTTTCTCTTTTCCTTTTGTAGGTTCTTGTTTTCCCTATCACTTTTTTGCATGAACTTACATCACACACACCCACAGGCTGGCAGAAAAAATGGCTTTGATACCCCTGCTATAACCCCTAGAGTTTATAAATTTGTTTTACTAGTTTCACTAGGGTCTACAGATCTTATTTATGAATCTTGTTTTCAAATAAATTCTTCACAATAACAAAATAAATTCTTCACAATAACAACAATACGCAGTAATATTCAGAGGTTCTGGAAGGATTTTAATTTCAAATAATTTAAGTAATTGATACATAGACAATTTCCAAAATCAGAGAGCAACTGGAATAATCTCATATTTGATGTAAGCTTACAAATTTGCAATGCTAGATCGGATACAATGAGTTGGCTATGGTTAACACTGATGAATGGAGAGGAACTAGTGAAGTTTCTATCTTTAATTAGCAACCTCTCACACTGCCTAGTGACCTACTATAGGAACCCTCGGTTTGATGCCCTTACACCTTCACTTTGGATGCATATTATGCTACGATCTGCTCATAAGAAAATGCACCTCTCTTTGTCTATGCCCTTTATAGGGTTTAGGACTGAAATATAATCCAGATTATTGTTGTAGGTGATCAAAATTTCCAATTAATGTAGGACAAACTCTCCACTGTGTTGTTTGATACAAACCCTTAGATTTGGCAGGTTGTGCACCTTTGGATACTAGTTTATGGCAGTGATCTCAAGTCAGAATTGGTGGTGATTGTGCCCTGTTGTTGGTAGTTGCAGTCGCCTAGTCTCCTCATAATATCAGTCAACTATCCAATGAAGCACACCTCCTAATGATCCAATGGTGGCAGGAAGATTTAGATCAACACCTAAGTACCCTATGACCTAATTTAATGATGATGCTATCCCTTCAAAGATTGGTGGCCACTTGCAGATCAAACCAATTAAGGATCTCACTGTAACTTAGAAAAGAAATAGCAGTTTGAATAGGATAATTGATCGGATTAGGTAAGGGGTTTGCCCTGACTTGCTAGGGTATTGGGGTTTTTCGTCCTAGCCATCCAACTCAGGAATTCTTCCCAAATCTCTTATCAAATTTTCCAGATGCATTCACCTAGCTAGCAAAACATAAGATATATCTGTTTATCATTGGTGTTGGGACCCAAAAATAGGCGCCATGTTTCAAAATTTAAATTTTATTTTATTTAAATACTTATTTATCATAATTTTATATTTGTTTAATTTAATTTTTAATTTTTATTTTATAGCTAAGTATGTATTAAATATTGGTGTTAAAAAAACACCTTTAAATAAATGCTGGCTGACCCAACGTAATGACCCAACGTAAGGGGGGGACATGACAAGAGATTTTGGTTATAGTACATCAATAAGCTCTAAGTTGTTGAGACATTTAGGAATGTTTAGTATGGATTTTAGTTCAACAAAGTTTCAAGATGTACATACAAATTTATGATAGTATATTCATATCTAAAGTAGAGGAACTTACTAAAAACCAAGTGGGAGCATTCAATTTTGAAGGATGTTTTTCCTTGGAAACTGTGGCTGCCCAAGTGCAAATTGGGTTGGGTTCTTAGGTTTCTTAAATGGAAAAGGAAAATGAAATAAAGCATATTGAATCATTGATAGAGCTATTAATTACATTTTATCTTGTAAAACAATATAGCTTTGAAATAGTCATGAATTATCTACAGTTTGAATCAATATTCCTCTCTTTCTATAGCAACATTTCCAGCCACATGAAGTTTCACTATTTGTAAAAATATGGGGCATTCACTTCAATTTTGTTAACTTTCCTAGCTTTCTATGGCAACATGCCCAACCACAAAAAGTTTTAACATTTTTTAAAATATGAGGCATTTGCTTTAGATTCTTCAGCTTAGGTCACATTGGTTCACATATTGTCATTGAAATATTTTTTATCAGGGATAAAAATAAGTTTTATGTCTCACTTTGCTAATATGCTCATTTGAAATTTTATATTTTGAAGACTGCCAATTTCGTTTGAAAATTTATATTTTGAAGACTTCGCCAATTGACAATAGAAACACATATGCTCTTTTGAAATTTTCCATCAATTGACTATTAGTTGGGATCGTATCCAACTACTTGAACCTCTAATTTCTATTGAAAGATAGTCTATCGACTTTTAAGGATGCATTAAATTTTGAAGTATAACTATATAGTTTCTAGTGGTTAATCCATCTAAATACAACATTAAATTGTGATTTTCATATTTTTTAAAATAAAATTTATTTGTAATTAACACCAATAGGTGTTCTACAGTTGTATATGGGTGTGAAGAGCCTGTGTGCATAAAAACCTCCCGTGATTTAAATTGATGTCCATTTAATTGTTCAAATGATAAAATGCATTGCCATAAATTCATAAATAGAGCATTGGAAACCATACAAACCTGATGAGATCGTGTTGGGGAAAGGCACACAAGAATGTCGTTATGGGTTATCTTTGTTTATTCACTATGATTTTCAATCGAAATGGGGTTCTTTTTTTCAATGAGTTTTTATAATTTTCTTAATGATTTGCGAGTAAAGCATTTTATACCTTCATTCATATGACAAAAATATAAAAAGTCATGCACAAGCCAACATCATTATTTACTTTTTGAATGCTACATTATTTTATTTGTTTTATAATTTTATATATTTTTTTTCATTTCGTATCTTCTTCCTCTCTATTTTTATTGATTCATTTTATAATATATTATTTTTTATTTTAAATTGAAAAAATATATTTATAATTTTATATTTAAAGTTAAACTTTTTATAAATTGTAATATATTATTCTTATTTTATTTTTTATATTTATATTTAATGTTTATTTTTATTTATAATTTAATATTTATCTAAAAAAAAGATTTATTAAATAATTTATTTATTTAAAATTTGAATATAAATTAAATTTTAAAGTTAAATTGTTTTTGATAAGGTAAGCAACATTTACAGGGTGCTGTACCCTTAACACAAGGAGCCACAAGGGCAAGAAGTTCAAGTCCAAAAAACATCAGAGACAAAGCCAAAAAACTTAATTTATTTAAAGTTAAATTGTTATGTATTATTTTTTTATAATAAATTATAGTGATTAAAAATTTTAATATATTTAATACTTTGTTAATTTTAAATGGAGTAATTAATTTTTAAATTGTAATATGTTATTTTTAATTTTAATTTAATCTTAACTTTTTTTTTGTTTTTTTGTTTTTGGCTAAGTGAGTTGCAGCTAGGGCTGCACCATTCTATTAATCAAAAAGATAATTTACAAAATATGCAATTCAAAACTAGGTACTACTTTACCTGGTAACAAGTGTTTTTATCATTGGATAGAAACAAAATCCGAGATCGAAAGATACTACTATAATTGCTATAGTTACCACTGAGCCTAATCACTATTACAAACAAGTAGCTGCATTAAGTATCATCATCTGCAACTAGGCAGGCAAAATCGTTGAGCGAGTCCAGGTCAAAGATGGGTTCTAGATTGGTGACCCGTTTGAGAAAATCACAGCTTTGTCTGGCTTTGGCCTTGTGTTGCATCAGGGTCATGGTGTGAAAATTAGAGAGGAAGGGGAACCACTCAATGATCTCACCATCCACCAAAACCTTAAGAATGTTATTGACCCAGGAACACCAACCCTCAAGATGCAACGCGAATAACCTCTTCCATGCCTCCCAAATACATCTTCTTGAACAAAGATAAAGTTAGCATACAGACCATCTCACTTTGCTCGTTGAGGTCTAATAAAGACACTACGAAGCGAGATGAAATGTCTGTACCAACATGATGGTGGCCATCATCCACTAAGAAATTAGCAACCAAAACCCATTTAATCACTCGCAAGATGAAACTGTTATGCTCCTTGAGTATCACCTTTAGCCGTTGGTCTAATATGGCCCCAAGAAAGGCCATTTGTTGCCTTGAGCACGTATCTATAAGCACAAGGCCAAAGCCAAACCACCACACTGAATGAATGCTTCACATTGAGCTTGCGTGAGTTAAAATAGGCCCCGTCTAAGTCCTTTGTATGTTGGGCGAGTTACAGAGCCAGTGGGGAAAAGATTGCATCGTCCCTGACACAATCCTTCGCACATCACCCCACAAGTCAAAGAGTCTTGAATATAAATGCAAGTTGATCTAGTTGAACAAGAGATCCACTTGGCACATAAACACCAAGGTAACATGAATGTGCACGTCCCATTGCCACAAGGGACCACATTCCCAATGAAACCAACTGATGTTAGATAGAGGCTAGGAGAAGGTACACCATCATGATGCATGGAAAAATATCATCGTCCATCAACTCATCAAGGACCCACTGCCCCATAAGCTTTTGTGTTGGCAAGCGCACCAACCTCATTATTACCTTCTTTGTAGATGTGCGATGTAGTGAAGTCCTCAAAGAAATCGAGCAACGCCACACAATCTAACAACCATTTGTTTAATTTCTAGTTGCTCGTTCGTTGCCTACACAAGGCATTCATTGTAAGAATGGAATCACCTTCGATGCATAATTTCTTGATCTCGAGTCTTTTGCCTTCGGTTAGCCCATACACAGAGCTTGCATCTTTGCCTCATTGTTCGTCTTCCATACACAAAGCTTGCATCTTTACGTCATTGTTCGTCTTGGGAGGCAACAAGATAGTTAGCTTGCTTAAAACAACCCCATTATGATCCCTGAAGATAGACCAGACATCGAAGACCCCTGGATTTCCTCATGAAGCGCCATCAAAATTTAATTTCATCCATCCTTCCTTCAAGGGAATCCACATTGTATTTGCCCTTGCAGTCATAGTGGATTTGACTCCAACCCCATGAATAGGGGGATACCCAACCCAACCCAAGATTTCAACATCTCATTGCCCCAAAGGGAGAAAGCTTTATTCTTCATGGATTGATTCCCAACCGCATTGTTGATTACTTCCACAATTGCACCTTCAAGCTTGTTTAGGAAAGGACCCAAATCCAACGATTTTTCTTGAAAAAATCTACGATTCCTTTCTTTCTATATAAGGAAGGCGTTGCGATCCATAGATTGGCAAAGAAGGATTTCTTGTAGAGTGTTGGCTAGGCTATACAGAGTTTCAAGAAGTGCTCCCCGGGGATGCATCCCCTACCTTGGTACCCTGGTCCCTATACATGACATTTTGGGACTTGGGGATGCCTTGGAAACGTCCCCCCTCCATGCTTGATCAGTACAAAAAAGGGGGGGATGTCCTCGAAACGTCCCAAAAAAGATAGGCTATGGAACAACAACATTTCACTTTATTATTTTGTAAAAAAAACACATTTTTAAATAAAAAAAGGGATGGGGGGTCCCACAAGGACCCCTCCTCCCCCCACTGCCTCCCCCACCCCTTTAAAAAAAACCTAAACCTATTTCACTTATCAAAACAACAAAAAAAAAACATTCTCATTTTGACATTTGCAAACTTGAGTTGAAGAGCAGCAAGTGAAAGAGGAGAGAACAACAGTTGAAAGAGGAGACTAGGACATCAAATCTACTCCATTCAAGGTAAGTTCTTCATTTCACATTTGTTTTCCATTTTTTCAAGTTTTTTCAATTTTTTTACCAGATAGGAAGGGCATTGTGAGTTTATTTTTTCTTTTATTTGAACTTGCAACGCTCTTTTCAATTCTTAGCCAAAAAAAATCATGAGGAACAATGAGAGTACTAGTAATGATATTGAGGAGGTTGAGGTTCAAATGCATGAAAGAAGGAGACCTAGAAGTAGAACTTGTAGAAGTATGGCAGCCATTGGGGATTCTTCAGGGAGTGAGAGTGGGAGTGTAGCAGGGCCAACAACTTCAAACCCATTTGAATGTCCTTCTGAAGTCCTCAAAACTTATGCAAAAGTCCCATTTAACTTGGAGGCATATGTTTTCTATGTTTTTGTCATTTTATAGTTGAAACTTGGAGCCTTTGGGCATTTTGTTATAATTCCTATATAATATGTATGCACATTGACAATTAAAGCATTTGAATTTCTTTAATTTGTTCGTCAATTCTCATGTGAAATCTTAATTCAAGTCTAATGTTATGTATTAATCTTCTACACTATCTATGATGATTGCTTTATCCATGTTATGATATGAATATTTGAAATTTCTCTATATTTTAAAAAAAATTCCTATTTTTTAATAACTATCCCCTACCTTCCCCTAAAAAATGGCCCAAAAGTACCCCATACTAGAAACACATCCCACTGTCCCTTGCCGTCCTTGTCAAGGAAACTTGGGGGAGCATAGGTTTCAAGATGTTGTTTGGGAGGGGGCTGGGTTAGTTTAACTTGTTTAGGATGAAGTTCCAACATTTCTTTGCGAATTGACACTCTAGTAGAAGATGATTGGTTGATTCTTCCTTAGCCTTGCACAAGATGCATCGGTTTAGGCTAGCCACCCCCAACTTCCTAAGCCTCTCCCCAATGAGGATTCTCTTTTGTATGGTCACCCACACGAAAGTACCCGCCTTGGGGAGGCAAAAACCATTCCACAACAATTGAGATGGCCAAGCCTCTTTTTCCTCTACAACATCAGCCACCTGATAGCCGATTTTGACTTTGTATGTGCTTGATTTGGCAGCACACCATATGATTACATCCTCTTCATCTGAGATGAGAACACACCTTTTCTCAAGTTCTGATTTTAGTCGAGAAACCTAATCCTTTGGTAGATCAAGCCCATACAATGAACACCATTTCCACTTAGTTCTTCCTTCCACTAGGCAAGGCTCTAAATTATCTCAAACCTTCGAACCCCACAAGGCTTTGAGGGGGGTCTATCTAGTTCCTGATAGTGCCTAGGGGAGGGTCCCCATCCCATGAATCTTCCTAGAACATGGCACACCTTCCATCCTTGATATCCCAAGTGCAATGCTTTAAGATTAGCTTTTTGTAGTCTAGCAAGAAGTTCCAGATTGCTGATCCTTTCGTCGGGTTAACCGTGGTTAAAATTCTTTCCGATTCTTGGCTATCCAAGTACTTGTTTTGAAGAATTTTGGCCCGTTTGGCCTAGGGGTTGGAGTACAAATTCCAAACCAATTTGCCACCCAACACCATATTTTATGTGTCCAACTTTCTAAGTCCCACGCCCCCAACACCTTTGGGGAGGCTAATCTTGTCCCAAGCAACAAGGGGGTATTTCTTGCAGTCTCGCTCCCTTCCAAAAGAAGTCCCGCATCTTATATACTAGATTGTCACCTATTTTAGAGGCCATACTAAGGCTAGACATTAAGTAGATGGGAAGGGCTGCGATGATTGATTTGAGCATAGTGATCCTACTCGTTGAAGATAACCATTTACTTTTCCAAGATTCAATCCTGTTTAAGCACTATTGCACTAGAGATTCCCACAAAGTCACCTTACAAGCTTTGGAAAAAAGTGGTACACCTAGGTATTTTCCTTACAATTTATTGATTTTAAGGTCAAGGACGCTAGCAATCTCCCATCGCTTCCACACAACTGTGTTGAAGAAGAAAACTTTTGACTTATGCCAATTGACATGTTGACTTGAGGCTTGGCATTATGCTTCCATAGTGTTCTTAATGGCTCTGGCTTCTCATCGGGAGGCAACCCTAAAAAGCAAGGTGTCGTTAGCAAATTGCTGATGAGTGATTGGTCCACATTCAGAGCAACCTTTAAACCTTTCCAATCTCTATTAATTTTGGCATTGTTGATGCGGCGACCAAGCGCTTCAACCATGATAATGAAGATAAATGGTGAAATAGGATCACCTTGTCTTAGCCCATTCGAAGAGGAAAAGAAGCCATGAGGGCTTCCATTTACCATAACTAAGAATTTGGGGGAGTTAACAGTTAATACATTTTTGAAATAGGATCACCTTGTCTTAGCTCATTCGAAGAGGAAAAGAAGCCGTGAGGGCTTCCATTTACCATAATTGAGAATTTGGGGTAGTTAATAGTTAATACATTTTTGAATCCATTTGGACCATTCCTCGTAGAAGACAAATTTTTGAAGATCTTTGATGAGGAAATCCCTCTTTGCGAAGTCATAAGCTTTATGAATGTCCAACTTCACAATCATTCATTGTTTTCCTAATAGAATGAATAGCCTCATGTGCAATGATACCCTCAGAAATGAATCTCCCAGGGGAGAACCCACTTTGCTCTTCATAAATGATATAAGGGACAACTTTTTCAAATGATTGGCAATGACTTTTGCCACAATCTTGTAGATGACATTGCAAAGCGAAATGGGCCTGAAGCCCTCCATTTTGTCCACTTGCTACTTTTTGGGAATGAGGGCAATGAAGGTATAATTCCAATCTTTTTAACATTATGGCTTTTCTCCTTGCATCCCCGATAGCTTGATAGATATCATTGCTAACGATATGCCAAAATTTATGAAAAAAGCAGGCTGGAAACATGTCGGGTGTGGGGCTTTCACCCCATCCAATTGAAAGGTTGCTCTTCTCACCTCTTCCTTCGTCAATGGGCCATGTAGTTCTTGATTACGGTCATCAGTTATGATGTGTGGGATCTTGCTTAGGACCACCTCTTGGACAATCACGTTAGTAGCATTATTAGAGTTGAGCAGGTTTTCAAAATATCTAATAGCCTCATTGCCGATCTCCACCCAAGACTCACATTTATTGTTGTCCTCCTTTGTGACACTATTGATTCTATTCAAGCACCACTTTGATTTTGTGATGTGGTGGAATTTTTTTATGTTTTTGTTCCCTTCTCTTAACCAGCATGCCTTGGATTTTTGTCGCCAAAAAAATTCTTCTCTATGCAAGACTTCTCCATACTTAGCCTTTAATTTTTTTTCCTTGATGTATGTTTCATGGATCAAACCTTCTTTGATTATTTGCCCATTTAAAACAACCAATTTCTTTTCCAGGTTCTCTTTTTCCTCAAAAATATTCTTGAAGTGTCTTAAGTTCCATTCTTTCATCATCCTTTTTATGTAAGCAAGTTTCTTGCAGATTTTGAAGCATCTTGATCCAATGACAATGGGTACTTGGTTCCACCATTCTTTTATCTTCAACTCAACGTCTTTGCCCCTTGGCTACATTTTTTCAAATTTGAATGGGCATCACATAGGTTTGGAATCTCGAGAGGAGGAAAGTTGGACTGGAAAGTGATTCGAACTACATAGCGCCAAAATTTTTGCCTTTCCACTAAGATGTACTTGAGTCTAGTCTCCCCCTAGGAAGAATTTTTCCAGCCTTTCAGCCACAAAAAGTTGTCTCTTCTTTTGTTAGACTAGGTGAAGGTGCCATTCTTGGTCTTCATGTCTATCAGGGAGTTGTCTTTGATGAAAGTTAGGAAATTGTCTCGAGCTCTGTTGCTTCTAGGTATGCCACCTTTCTTTTCTTCAGGTGATAGAATAGCATTGAAATCCCCTCCTATGATATAAATTTCATTCTACAACAGTTGATAGATATTAGAAATTTGGATCCAGACCTCCTTTTTTTGGATCGTCTCAAGAGGCCCATAAATATTGATCAAAAAAGAATTTACATTCAATGGCAAATATTTGACCGTATAGAATTGCCACTCCTTGCATTCTTGAATGTCTTCAACCATCACCTTGTAAGGGTCCCAAAGGATACCCAAACCACTAGAGGCCCCAATTGCAACAACAAAAGCTCCTTGCCATCTTTTCCATTTCTCCAAAAATTTTATTGACTCTTTGACTGACATCTTGGTTTCTTGAAGCATAACAAGGTTTGAATTGCTCAAGTCAATTTGGCGCTTGAGCAACCACCTTTGGTTAGGGGCATTCCAGCCCTTGACATTCCATGCTAGGAGAATCATGGCTCCTTGGGAAGGGGGCCTCCCTTCCTTGAAGATCTCAATTTCCATTGTCCCTTTGCATTGCCAACAATTTTTTAACTTTGCTTTATTGGTTTTCCTTCCGCTTTCGCTCTTGTCTTCTGTCTTAGCTTTCTTCTGCTTTGTGGTTGTTTGCCCCAACATTCTTTCCTCTAGGTTGTTGATTTCATCCTCTCCACTGTCACAATCTAACTCCTGTTTTGAACCAGCCTCGATCCCCATGGACTCCACCTCAATTTTCTCCAATTTGTCCTCATACCCATCCTTACATTTCCCCACAACCGGATTTGGGTTGGTTTTGTGGAGAAGGAGAAGAGTGGGTGCTGAATTTTCTTGGGTAGCCTCAGTTAAGCTTCAACTTGCTTTTTGGAAGACACTTCACGGATCATGTGATCAACGATTGGGTCTCCCGGGTCCTTTCTAGACCCCTCCATTCCATTCAAAAGATCACTTCCAACGACGTCTGAACAACCTTGATCACCCTCTGCAACCTTGATCTTGGGGTCATTTGCCCTAATACATTCCACAACTGAATGTCTTGCCATAACACACCTTTGCATCTAATTTGAGGCAGATTTCTCTCCACTTTTTGCCTCCAAACACCTTCCTTTGAGTGAATCTCAATTTTTCTTGGGAATTCAGTATTTAAATATGCTTTGATGCATATTTTGGCATGGATTCCAAAATCTCCTTCTTCAATCTTCTCATTTGCCATTAAAAAGGTATTGACTTGTTACCAATCTCCGCTAGAGTTGCCGCATCCTAGGACTCCTGAGGTAGATTATAGAGCCTTAGCCATGTTGGGATCCCTTCCAAGTCTTGGTGGAGGGGATTGAAGTTTGGTTCCCAATCTTTGATTGAAAAACCCACACCATCCATTAAATATGGACCTCCCTTCAGGATCTTGGCCTTTTGGCTAGGGATCTTTCACTCAATCATAAAAAAAAATCCGATGGCAAGGTTTTCAATTGGATCTCTTTCCTCCATTACTTCCTACGCCAGTGGAGGATTCTGCCCTTAGTTGGCCAGTCTTCACACCATTTAAGGAAAAAGGCATTTTCCTTAAACCTAGTTATTCTAGATTTCAAGGCATCATTATCAATGTGACACAAAGTATACTTATCTGGTGGCTTCCAACTGAGAGGAACTTTGTTGGCTTTGGTTGCGAGTGATTGATCATCTGAAAAATGGAATCCATCATTGTTCGTGCATTCCTCCAGCCACTTCCTTGGTCTCCACTCTTGTTGGACTTTCCATCCACTACAATTCTACCATTGCTTAAAGCTTGGGCGATAGCCATGCCTCTATTGTCCTTCGCGGCTATCATAGCCCTGTAGTCAAACTTCCTTCACTCTTCTTGTGCCCTGCCAAAAGCCTTTTGCGCTTTTCGATCGCAAGCCATTTTGATTAATTCTATTTAATCCTAATTTTAACTCTAACTATAATCCTAATTTTAGCTTAGGGTTAGGGTTAGAATTAAAAATATCACTAGACTTAGGGTTAGGGTTACAATTAGGATTAGGTTTAATTACAATTAGGGTTAAGGTTAGGCTTAGGGTTCAATTAGGGTTGCACTTGTGATTAAAGTTAGGGTTACAACTATCATTATGATTAGTGTTAGAATTAGAGTTACAGTTAGGCTTACAATTAGTAACATGGTAGATTAGGGTTATGGTCAGAATTTAGATTAGGGTTAGGATGAAGGTTAGGCCTAGGATTAAATTAGGGTTCTATGATAAAGCTTGGGGTTAGGGTTAAGTTTAGGATTAGGGTTATAGTTAGGGTTCAATAAGTGCTTTGAGAAGGATATCTCTTGGTGTATTTTATATAGATTTATTAAATATATATATACTAGTTATAATTGTTCAAGGAGAACAAACAATATATGTTTAGCGTTTGTCAGTTTTTAATTGGTCATTGAAGAGTTAGGGGGATCAAATTGGTGTAGGCTGTTGAAATAAAGTAGCTTCGGTCAGATATAAATGATTATTGAATATATTCAATATCATCATTTATATATATCGATATTGCTACATCCCAAGTATACATTCGATCTGCATTTAGAGGTCATTAATTGCAGATTATTGGCATTTCATGTTTCATATAAGATCCTGATCGAGCATCATTATCGGTGATCATTTCCAGATTGGATATTAATTATTTTTGTGCAAGATAAAGTCAAATCGAACTTAGCAAACATTTATGTTTATTAAGTAAACTAACACCGATTGATGATCGGGTGGTTAGTTAAGACAGAGGGGCACATCCATGAGAGACGTCCCATGAGTGGACATGCCTCCACCTCATGGAGACATGTCCGCTCATGGGACGTGTCTCCCATTTTTGTATATAATGCAGATCCGATCCACAAAGAGGAGATATCGAAATCAATCAATGTTTTGCTCTTGTAGATCGTATACCATAAAGAAAACTCAGACTTGCGAATTCTTATTCAGTATTTACAATATCGATTTGGCTTAACTTCATATCTATCAAGTTCGATATTCGAGTAATAATTTGAGAGCAATTTGATCTTTGTTTAACATGGTATTAGAGCCACATTAGGAAGATCCGATTAAATTTAAATATTAGATTATTTAAAATTGTTTTCTCTCTTGAAATCGCATACTATCGGAAATAAACAAGAGGGACGAGACATGGAATGGCAGACAAATTATCATAGGCGACATACTCAAAGACTCCCTTATCGATGTGTGGATTTCCTCTCGTCTTGGTTAAAGATGTTCGTGCTGGCGCAACAGAGTTTATTTATTTATTTCGTTGGGTGATTTCCAAGCATCGTATCTGATGTGTGACAAATCATGGAGGAGCCGAAAAAGGACATAGCTTGTGATCATTGGCACAAAGCAAATAAATAAAAGTCGGGCACGGTCAAAAGTAGGAGAAAAGATCATAGAAAGATACGATGATCTTTACATCAGCGCGAAGCTTAATACTTTCTCAGGCATTGATATATATTGATACTGGGCTCTATCAAAGACCGAAGGCACCATTATATTCAAAGAAGACGTCTCACATCTATCGCAACAATAGAACTGTGGACAAATACCTCTTGGGTGCCATTCTCTCCTATGACTGTCGCCATCAGAGAAATAAAGAAGTCAAAAAGGAAAATACTTGGATGTATGTGTCGATTGGCATTCTATTGACATCCGGGTGCCACTGATTAATATCCTTGAAGCTAGTATAGGAGCCATCGAGCCAGTCTGAAGTAATATAAAAAGATAAGTATCTTTAATTTGAATAATGGTGGAATTAATAATAGTACCATGTTATATAATTTTGTTGATGACATGGAGAATAATGAATCATGTGTGTCTCTAGTTATTTGTAACAATTGTGAATATGTTTGTTCCATTGGCGTTGCGGTACTAATATATAATATACGGTTACAATAATGATGCTTGTAGCAATTATTGAGTTTTATAGGTAATTATGATTTCTTGATATAAAAACCAATAAATTTATGAATGCTTTCATCCTATGATTGATCAGGAAAAAGAGGAAAAGAATCTTATTTGAACACTAGACCATTATAAAAGATATCTTCAAGAAATTAGGCAAGATTCAAGGGTTCTTGATTAGGGGATATTACAGTTTTGCATGGAACTGTGACGATTGCTGAGTGTATGTTGTCATGGCTGTGTGTAAAATAAGGTGTTACAGTTGTATATATTTTCTTAAATGTAAAGAGTCGGAAGAAATCCTTAAAAGGTTTAAGGAGTTCAAAACTCTTATAGAAAACTTTTCCGGGAAGAAAATCAAAATACTGAGAACAGATAATGGAAAGGAATACACCTCAGAAATTTTTAAGGAATTTTGTGTAAATGCTGGGATTAAGAGGGAGTTTATTGTAGCCTACAACCCACAACAAAATGGTGTTGCTGAGAGGAAAAATAGAACTATTGTAGAAGCCGCTAGAGCAATGTTGTACGACCAAAACATAGAAACTTCATTTTGGGCAGAAGCCTCTAGGACAAGCTGTCTTCATTCAAAATAGATGTCCCCACTCACATCTAGATAACAAAACTCCCGGAGAAGCATTTACTAGTGTAAAACCTGACATAAGTCACTTAAGGATCTTTTGGTTGCCCTGTCTACATTCATGTACCTAAAGAAAAGAGATCTAAATTAGAACCTACTGGAAAGAAAGGGATATTCGTGGGCTATAGTGAAACCTCAAAAGCTTACAGAATATACATATCCGGTCAGAAACAAATTGAACTAAGTAGAGATGTCATCTTTGAGGAAGACATTGCTTTCAAAAGGGCAAAGTGTTCTAGTGATAGAGAAACTCAAGATTCTTCTAAAGTCGTAGAGGAGGTTCCTGCTCCTGAGATTCAGAAGGAGTATTTTGAAGAAATCTTAAATGAAGACCAAAATGCTCCAAAAGTAAATCCTAATAACAACAGCAAGAGGAGACCACTTTGGGCTAGAAAGATGATTGAGGAAGCTAAGAATTATACCGCACCCAAAGGAACTTTTAGAGAAAGCAAGAGACCCAAAAGATTCTCTAGCTATGTGGCCTTAATGAATGAGATCATTAGTTCAGAACCAACCAGCGTTACAAAAACTCTCAAGCATCAAGTATGGAAAGATGCGATGACGAAAGAGTATCAATCCATTTTGAAAAAATGATGTATGGGATATAGTACCTAGACCAAAAGAGAAATCTATCGTCTCTCCCAAATGGCTCTTCAAAATCAAACATGCTACTGATGGTAGTATAGAGAAACACAAGGCATGCTTTGTTGCTAGAGGTTTCTCACAAAAGGAAGGTATTGATTACGAAGAGACATTTGCACCTGTTGCCCGATACACCTCTGTGAGAGCAGTAATAGCTATTGCTGCAGCTAAAGGCTGGAAGATCCATCAAATGGATGTGAAAACTGCCTTCTTAATGGGACCATTGAAGAAAAGGTTTTTTTTAGAGCAACTTGAAGGCTTTGTGATACATAATGCAGACTCACATGTATGCAGATTGAAGAAAGCTCTATATGGGCTTAAACAGGCCCCCAAAGCCTGGTATGAAAGAATCGACAACCATCTTTTGGGACTAGGATTTTCCAAGAATGATGTAGATCCAAATCTCTATTTTAAGGTAATTAAAGGTGATATGCTAATTCTAATTTTATATGTTGATGACCTGCTAATAATAGGAGAAGATCACCTTATTACTCAATGTAAGAAAGACCTGGCTTCAAAATTTGATATGAAAGACTTGGGCATTTTACATTACTTCTTGGGGTTAGAAGTCTGGTAGAAATCAGATGGTATCATTTTAAATCAAGGAAAATATACTATTGATATTCTGAAGAGATTTGGGATGTTAGACTGTAGACCCATGTCTACACCTATGGAAACCAACTTACACAAGTTGAAAGAAGCAACAACATAATCTAAATTTGCAGATCCAACTCTCTATAGACAAATGATTGGATCATTAATGTACTCGGTTAACACTAGACCGGATATTTGCTATGCAGTGAATGCTCTAAGCCAGTTTATGTGTGAGCCTAAGGAAATACACCTTGTTGTTGTGAAGCATATATTGAGATACCTTCAAGGTACTATTGGTTATGGTCTTAAATACAGGAATGTCAACCTAGATTTACATGGATACTCTGATTTAGATTGGGCTGGAAGTGTAACCGATCGAAAAAGCACATCAGGATGTTGCTTCAATTTAGGATCGGCTATGATCTCTTGGATCACCAGGAAACAGTCTTCAGTGGCACAAAGCTCAACAAAAGCTGAATATATTGCAGCCTCTATGGGAGCAAGAGAAGCAGTATGGCTCGGGAAATTGCTTGTGGGATTATTCAGTGAGCCCCTGAATCCTACTATTATCCACTGTGACTATTAGAGTTGTATTAAGCTCTCAGTGAATCCAGTATTTCATGATAGATCAAAGCATATAAAGATTCCTTACCACTATGTGAGAGACATGGTAGAAAGGAATGTGATCTAGTTGGAGTATATTAGTACAAACGATCAAACAACAGACATTCTCACCAAGCCTCTCTCCAGAGTTAAAGTTGAACACTTCAGGAAGAAACTTGGTATGGTTGAAATGTAAGTTATTGTTGAGATTGAGACTCAAATTGTTTATTTTGTACTAATATATTTAAAAGATGTTTAATGTGTAAACTCTTTTGTCATGTGTGTGACTCCATGACTTTATTGGCCCTCACCCCTTGTGTACATTATTGAAAGGTGACGACTTTTCTGATAATGAACACTTGTATTTGACATTGTAAAGTGTCGACTCTACAATGATCAGTTTCACTATCATGATGGATATCATGTGACTTGATATCCGTGGATATGTCATGATAGTATCTCTTGGACATTTTGATAGATATCAGTTGAAGATCATTATGATCCTTATGGGATAATTATGGTGGATAAATGTATCCGTGGATATGCCATGATTTATTATGGTAGACATCATGAGACTTGATGTTAGTGCACATACCATAATGAAGATGTGTTATGAAGAATGTCATGTGACTTGACACTCTTAGAAGCATACGAGTAAGGTGATATCACGAGTAAGGTGATATCACGATATACTTGGTTAGAGTTATCTTCCCTAGCTAAGAGGGAGTGTTGAAATAAAGTAGCTTCGGTCAGATATAAATGATGATTGAATATATTCAATATCACCATTTATATATATCGATATTGCTACATCCCAAGTATACATTCGATCTGCATTTAGAGGTCATTAGTTGCAGATTATTGGCATTTCATGTTTCATGTAAGATCCCGATCGAGCATCATTATCGGTGATCATTTCCAGATTGGATATTAATTATTTTTGTGCAAGACAAAGTCAGATCGAACTTAGTAAACATTTATGTTTATTAAGTAAACTAACACCGATTGATGATCGGGTGGTTAGTTAAGACAGAGGGGCACATCCATGAGAGACGTCCCATTTTTGTATATAATGCAGATCCGATCCACAAAGAGGAGATATCGAAATCAATCAATGTTCTGCTCTTGTAGATCGTATACCATAAAGAAAACTCAGACTTGCGAATTTTTAATCAGTATTTACAATATCGATTTGGCTTAACTTCATATCTATCAAGTTCGATATTCTGGTAATAATCTGAGAGCAATTTAATCTTTGTTTAACATAGGCCAAGGAAAATTTAAAAAGTAACAAAATTTCAAAATTTAATATATTTGTAATGGTGAAATTTGTATATTTATTTAGTTGTGTTTTTATTTTAAGGGAATGTTTTTATACATGTATATTTTGATATAGTTTGATAAGTGATCTAATTTTGTGCAAAATTGACCTTAATTTTTTGCCCTCTTGCCCTCTTGCCTACTCTTTAATTCTACGCACAAATTGAATTGTATTCTCTAACATATTAGCATACATATAGTTTTCTATTTGCATAACCATTGCACCTCCTTCAGGTGCACATGCTAGTTTGTAGCAGCTTTCACCCTGGAATATAATTAGCTGATAGGCTATATCTTGTAGCAGCTTTCATCCGTGAAGTTGTCTCATTCCAAGAAACATAACTTTCTGGGAGTTGAAATGTTGCTCGCATCGCTTGGAAACAAATTTTAACTCGCATAATATTTTTTTTAAAAGGCTGCAAACATCTTGTCTTGAGCTCAAGAATCTAGAAGCTCTAAAACCCTAATATTTTTAGTTCTCCTTTTTGTTTATTGTGAATAGATTGAAGCAGCACTTGTAGGGAGATTGGTTTTGGTTCATCTTCTTTTTAAAATATGGTTTCGTAATATTGTTCCTGCAAGCTCTGCCCATTTTTTCTCATTGGCATTGTTGACAGCATGGCACAATTTGTGCAGAATCTTTAGGTAAGTCACTTGCCATGGTTTCAGTGAGTTATTTTTTTGGAAGATTTACTCGACTGGATCATTTTCTGTTGTGTTTTATCCCATTCTAAAACAATTCTGTTATTATCTGTTAAATGAAGATATTGGTTCTGTGGTTTTATCTATGGCTGTTTTCATATATGATATTACTGTAATACCTTGTGTCAGGTACCTATTTGTTTCTTCGTCTGGAAATAATTTGAACTGTTAAATGAATTTTACAAATATTTGGTGGTTTTATATTTTTGTTTATTTTGTTTTACAGGGCTTGAGGTTATTTTTGTGACCATTTTTGTGACAGAATTACTAAGTTTTTACTTATTAGTGAATTGATACCAGCTATGCTGATGCTGTAAATGCCATGGTTGCCAAAACTATTTTCACATAGAGTGATTAGTAGAGATCTGACCATCTTCATATGTTAAACTTATTACTTCTTAACAAACCTTGTACATTGTACATCATATTTCTTCACAGTTTTGTGCCATTATACTGGCTCTTGCACTTTAAAGACCAAACGTCACAAGGAAAGGGATTGGAGTGACACAAAATAACTAAAATTTTAAAAGATTGTGTTGATAGGTGACAAACAGCTTGGTTTTCCATATGGGTACATCCTCTCACATGGTTGGTTACTAGGTCAGGACTCAGTGATACAAGTAGGTACCAACATGTTTTTGATATTATTACATTCTTATTTGAAACCATGTTTCTATGTTACTTTAAGAAAAACAAAGTGTTACATTTGAGAGATCATCTTCCCACAGACAAATAGAGCTAGCATCTCTGTTTTTGTATCAATTTGCAATGATTCAACATCCTTTTAGAAGCAATTCTAGACATGATTGTGTTCCATCCTTAAACTATCAAATTTCTGTAACTGCAAAGAAAAATTCTCTCTAAATTTTTTATTCAAGCCCTTTTGAATGCAAAAAAATTGCACAGTTTGGCATTTGTCTCTAGTGATCTCCAATCATCCAAATTTCTTCTCCTAGTGTCATTTTCCATTGCAAGGCACACAAAGAATCTCGTACAATCTGCTTTTTATGCACCCTTAAACGGTTTACTGTTTTATCTACTTTTCAATATAGAAAGATTAACACCATTGTTTCTTCTTGGTGTCATTTAACACAGGTAATGTTTGTGAGCCTTAGCTTCTTCAGTCTTATCTTAACTAATGAGCTCTAATTGAGAAGTAATCAACTTGATACTTTCGTTTCGAGCATTTTTACTTTCCAATCTTCTATACTTTGGCATCTATGCAACTTGTTGGCATAACAATTAGCACCTCTGGAGTGTGAGTTGGTATGGACAGCTATGCACAGTGCGTAATGACTGCTCTTCAAATTAGGAGGGGAAGCTCCCTCTTTTGCTGATATGCGTAAAAGTAAAGTATTCTAAAATCCTATCTTTTTGACTCAGTTGGAAGAGGCACAAGGTTAAGGAAACCAAGAACGTTGCAGCTAAGGGTTTTCTCTGGTTTTGCAGATCTTAACTACAACTAACTAAATGCTTTAATGTATCCTATTCCTTAAAGAAAAACAAAGCATGAGGAATTAGGAGCAGGAATGTGATATACGATAAACTTTACAGCAGGGTTTTCAAGGAGGAGGAACCCCTATCCGAGGCGTAGGCTGATATGAAGTTTATTAGGTACGACATCAAACAATAAGCTCAATTACTAAATTTCCAAGGAGTAGGAACCCCTATCCGAGGCATAGATATGCAACAAGCTTACTGGCAACAACACTTAAACGATAATTCTTCTTTCCAAATTTCCAAGGAGAAGGGACCTCTATTCGAGGCGTAGATATGAATGAATGAATGAATGGGATTTTAATGACGTCCACGAGACCAAACAGTCTAAGGGACCAAGGGCCAGAAAGCTAAGAGATTTCCATATTCTTTTCAATGTCGGATCTTTTGTTATGAATTTTGACCAGAAAACTAGCCGTCTTGCTGATCCTTTCTTCCTCAAATAGCTCATGCAAGTTGTCGGCCTTTAAGTTGCCCTCATACTGAGCATGGATATCCTCATAAGCCGTGCATTCCATGATAAAGTGCCATTCAGTCTCCACCACCCCTTTTCTACAAAATATGCAAATTCTATCCTCCCAAACCTCCTTAGGCACCGTCCACCTTCCGGTTTCACATCTAAGATGATGTGATCCGGTCCTCAACTGAGCTATTAACATCCTTGCTTTACCTTTAATAGCAGCTCCCAAATAGGTTTTCTCATCGTGATCCCAAGTTGGGTTGAACTCTTTAACATAGTGAGTTTTCTTTCGCCCAATCGGCTTCGTCCACATGGCAGTCTTGAATTTTTTTGCGACATATTTTTTTATTTCCACATTGGTGTTGGGGCACTCGTGCAAACTAATGCTCCATTTGCTTAGCCATTTGTTATTTTGCTTCATCCACGTTTTCTTCCTACGGTCTAAAGCCTCCACAACTATTTTGGGCCAGCGGTGATTATCCATGTTTTCAACCTTCTTTAGGTACTTTAGTAACCGAGTAATAGCTGATGCCTCTAAAGGCAAGGTTCCCGATTCAGCCAAGAGAATGTCATAAGGGACTGTAGTTTTGACCTTGAGGTTGCACGTGATTAGATGCTTTTGGATTCTTTCAAGTTGTCTCCATCTATGATTTGACATGCTACTTCCCCACACCTCACAGCCATAAAGAACCACCGGTGTAACCAGCAAACTAAAGAGGGTTTTTTTGGTTTTCCAATCCCAAAGCTCAGCCTTCCGACATCTGTTTTGAAGTAAGAAAGAAGCCTTCCCTAAGTCACCATATTCGGCCGAATATCAACTTGAAATTCAAAATTCGTCGAATTTAAAAAAAAAAATTGAAATTCGTTCATATTCGAATAAATTCGTACGGTCAAAAAATTTACATTAAAAAAATTCAAAATATTAGCAAAAATTCGTTGAAATTCGTGAGGGCAATGTGATTTTATTAAAATATAATCTAAAAACGTTTTTTAAGGTTTTTTCTTCCACATTTTACTAGGAGATTTGATCTTTCTCTGTTTATCCCGCGTGAGCTGTTTTGCAGGGCTCCACAAAGTATTTTCGAGTGGCAGATGCGTTCACGGCGAACGCATTCACTCAGCCATCGGGCACTCGACTGACGACTGGAGGTGGAGCTGGACTGCAAATGGACTTGTGCAAGTCTCAGGGACCGGTGGGTTTGCAAGGCTTCTAAAGCTGCAGCTCCTTCGATTTATTAATATCATTCTTTTGTTATGTTTTTATATTTTTTTAATATTATTTATTTATGTTATGTTTACATATATTTTAATATTATTTTATATGTAATATTATTTTTATTTATGTTCATTTGTTATTTTATTTAATTTTTAATTTATGGTGTTAAAATTTAATATTTTAAACTAAATAAATTAAAATTTTATTATAATATATTTATTATTTAATATATAATTTAATTTATTTATTATTTATATATTAATAATATTTAAAGTATATTTTTAAACATATTTATTATTTATTTTGTTTTGTGTTTAGCTTTATTAATATATTTAAACATATTAGTATATCAATATTATTTATTTATTTATTTTAAGTTTATTACTTATATTTTTAAAAAATCAAAATTATATAAGACGAATTTAATTCGAATTTCTTAATTTTCGAATTTTTTCCTTGCCGAATTTCATTCGAATTTCAATGTTGCCGAACTCGAATTTGAATTTGAACCTGGTGACTTAGAGCCTTCCAGCCCCCTTGTATCTTTTTAATTCTGCTAGTCTCCCAATTGAGCTTATAGTGAAAATCAATCCCAAGGTACTTGTATTCTTTCACCATTTCCAAAGGATTACCTTCAAAAAGAAAGATATCTTGATTCATTTTCTTCCTTAGGGAAAAAATCATAACTTTGGTCTTGGAAGTGTTCACTTGCATCCCAACATCCTGACAAAAGAGATCCAGGGCCTTCAAAAGTTCTTTCAAACCATGAGCAGTTTTAGAGATTAGAATAAGATCATCGGCGTACAAAAGCAAACTATTAATCACAACATAAGATAGCAAACTAGGACAACAAATTGCATTGGCGAGACACACATACAATAAATGATCAAACTAGCAACTATATTTGACTAAGATGAACAAGTATCATATTAATAACATTCAGGCAAGGTGGCACAACTATTTATTATCACAGTAAAAGCTCGTGAATAGATACAAAACAACAATATTTCAGGCAAGGTGGCTCAGCATATATTACTATTGCGTGCAAAAGTTATTTACAAATGAGCAAGGGTGCTCTTATTTATAGACATCAAAGGTGTAGGGAACCCTAAAATCACTTTGAGTCAACTACAGTCTTGCAAGCATGCAAGAATTTATTCTCTAAGTCTAAATAAATGAAACTATACAGTTAACTGGAAAGCTACCATCAGTTAACCGAAACAAGACTAGACTAAATGGACATGTGCAACATGCATGTCCTTATTGAAATGAATGCTAACTGATAACTAACATCAGTCAATTGGTTCCTAATTAAAACTCCATCCTCATGCGAAGATATCTCCAAGAATGAGATAGGCGTGCATGAGATCAGCAATGAGAACTCAAGAAATGATGTTGAGTTAATTGCTGCTTCTGACTCATCCTCGTAAATAACTGCAAGATCTAACTGGCCGTCTACTACAAGCCCTCTTTGTCTATCACCTCGTCTAGGAACTTGTCGATCGTCTCATCATCTGACACTCTGACACTATCCACGATGATGAATTGCCTGTTCAACTCCTTCTCTCCATCTTTGACCGCCCTTTGACACTCCCTCATATCTGTAGTTGCCTTGTTGAAACTAGTTGTCATCACTGAGAAGTGATCCAACTTGGACGCCTCAGGTTCTTCATCTAGGTCATCACAAACTAGCTTCTCAATCTCAATCTGTACTGCATCTAACTCAGCGTATGTACCATTCTCATGACGATAGTGGCATGGGATCTAAGTGATAAACTCGCTAACAAGTTTGAGAGCTCCAACAACACTTTCCTTGAGCGCGACCATCCTTGTAGAGATTCTATCATATGTTTCCACTTTGAAAAGATGTTCTCTCCAAGCAAAAACCTCCTTCTTGTCTTTTTCTGCTACAATGCTGTCATATGCAACTGCTAACTGAGATATGAGTATTAGGACCTTCGGCTTGCTTTTTGCTATGGATATCTCGAGCTCCTGAATCCTTTGACGAAGATCATGTGCCTTGATCCTCAATTGATATAACTCTGTAAGGAGGTATCTACTGGCAACGATGAAGTCTTCTATCCAGTTGTCTAAAAGCTTCCCCTGATTGACTAATCGACCAAGTCTTTGCTGATCTGCAGGTGTCTCTCGAAGCTGTGGGAGTATAGGTGCTTGTCTTGTGTTTCCATGAAGTAGATCCGAGATGTACTGTTGGAGTTGCCTGATCTCAGCTTTGAGGGCTGTCTTATTTTCTTCGTCCTTCATGACACGCTCTTTTAGATTACTTGCGACGACCTTGAAAAGGCTCACGTCCACGTGCCAAGTGCTCTTGCCAAGATTTGCTTTGACGAAGGTGAAATCACCAACCTCAACTTCATCTAGGCTCTTACCCTTTGGTGGTGTAGCAACTTCAATGGCGATCTTTGCTTCAGGAGTCTTCTCAATATTCACCTGCTTCTTAACTCTCTTGTTTGACCTATCCTGATAAGGATCGCCAAACTCAGACAAGTCAAGCTGATATGAAGGCCTACGCCTCTGTCTTCCCAAAGACTTGTCGAGCCAACATGAATGATCAATGTTGCCCTCTCAAGGAGAAACTGCTCCTGCTACGCCAACCACTGGCGGATCAACTAGAATGAAAGTCTCAAGAACTAGAGATTCAAGCTCCGAGTCAATGTCAATAGGAGATGACCGTGGAGTAAAAGGTGAACCAGGAGATGATGAATTGGCCTTAGTTTGTACTACTGATGGCTCCATTGGGACTTCTGGTGCTTTCTCAACCTGCTTGCGCTTAGTGATGCTTTTCCCCTTCGAGTTCCCACTAACTTTGACACCTTCAGGCGGCTTCAAGACAACTTTTACTTGAGGCCTCGACCTAGAAGTGGAAGGTAGTGAAGAAAACCCTACTAGGGGCTCTGAAACCTAAACTATCCTTCGGCTTCTCTTGCTCTCCAAGAAGTACATGCTTGTCTTAATAACCGATCTTGACAGGTCCTCGATTGAAGTATTCTCCTTGACATACCAATTTGGTTGGCGAAGTGGCTGGTGAGCAACTTGGTCTTTAACGAATGAACTGAGTAGTACCTCTTCATCATCATCGAACAAACCCTCAACATCTTCTGATAGGAAATCAACAAGCTGCGGGAGAGTAAGTCTGTAGTAATAACGCTGGCGCACTTCAAATTCATCTTCACAGTTGACCTAGAAGTCCTCAAGCGCTGCCCTGTGTAAATTACTTCGCTCCAACTGTGCTGAATAATGACCCAAAGGATCATAAGTACGCCTTTGAGTGAGATACTTGGGATGGAGTTTTTCTAACTCGTTCGTCATTAACTTGCAATCAGCAGCAGCCTTGCACTTGTAAATACCCAATCCGAAAGGAAAGGTGAATGCTGACTTGTGTTGATTACGAAGAAAAGAGTGAACTTTTTGAGCATGTCTTAGAAATTCCATGAATAGGACCTTGTCTGATGGGTACCTTGGTAGCATCAGAGGTTCTTCGGTGTAACCATACACTCGAATATATGTGAAAGTGGGGAATTGAATGAACCAATCCGCCCAACTTTCCTTTGCTGATTTTGCCTTTGGTGAAATCCTAATATGCGTCTCGTTATTGAGGTCTCTAATTGTCTTCATGAGAAAGTGATCATTCACCACCTTGAAATCCTGATCAACCTTCAAGAATTCCAATTGTGAGTAATATTCGTGAACGCGCTGAACGCCAAGAGCTCCATTGGTCTTCAAAGTTCTAAAATTGCCTTGAAACGCAATTAAGTAGACCAGAAAAGACACCATGTGAAACTCGTGGATTATGAGGAACTCTGTGATTTGTAGGTGAAGATACTTGTTGATCAACATTGCCCAGTCAAAGTTTTCCTTTTTGTCGATAATCTGAGAGATGATATAGAACATCCACAGTTGGAAAATATGTACTTCCTCCTGACCTGTAACCCGGTTGAGCAAAGTTATTAAGATAGCAATCTCGTCCTTGAACTCACCACGCCCAACCTTCTTCGGCATGTTAGTTTTCTGAATTTTCAACCATCTTTGAACAACTTTTCTCTGTGATCTGTCTTTGTCCTCTTCCCATATCTTGCCGCATTTTGGAATGGATACAGCAAAATTGTCTGAGCAAGGAGGAATAGCAAATCATTTCTCAACGTCCCTCGGCTTGAGGCTACAAATGACTCTCCCATCGGTTGATCTGATTTGTTTTGAAGATGAGTCGTAATGCTTAATGCAAGCAATCACAAACTCAAGATCGAAAATCGTGATAAGAATAGACGTTGCTGCTAGCAATCCAGAACGCTCAAGATTTCTGATTGTAGTGTTGCTAGTGCCTTCCAACGTGCTTAGATTGACCACAGGATATACGTGACCCAAGTCTGTATCGACAGTTTTCAAAAAGTCGTGTATCAAGATCAATTTGGCCTTTTAATCTATGGGGTTGAATTGCATTTTTGAAAATCTGGATTTTTGATTGTAAAGTCGGGTATGTTTGGACAACTTTCAAAAAAAGCTAAAAAAAGCTCTAGGATAGGCTAAAAATAGCCGTTTGAGGTAAAGTTTTTCGAATTTTTTCTAAAACGTGGGTTTTGTAGAGAATTGAATTCTAAGCAAACCTAGATCGTCAAAAATTCGAAGAGATGAGTTTTAGCAAGGCATGCAAAAGGTTTTCAGTTGAGAACTATAGGGGTTGTAGGGGCTTTGGGGGCAATTCTTTTCCGAGAAAATTTGAAACATGGGTTTTGTAGGCAATGGAATTCTAAGCCAACCCAAATGATTTGATTATGGAAAAAAATGAGTTTTAGGCCCACATGCAAATAAATCTTTGAAAAAAAGCACACTGCTTCAGAATGGACGCAGTGGGGCAATTTTTTCGAAAAAATCTGAGACATGGGTTTTGTTGCTATCGCTGAAATATGTGAACCTAGATGATCTGTTTCTGAAAACTTCGCCTTTGACTTTGACATGCGGGAGAAAACCTAAGACGAGAATAGAAGAAATTTTAGAGAGAGAAATAGAAGTTTTTGTTTTGTCTCTAAAAAAGTCGCCTATGCTTGAATTGGATTTGATGTAGCCTGCATGCAATCAAAAAATGAAGTCTATAATATTCTTCCTCTAAACAATCTGGACCTAGCGCTGCGAAGAACATTGAAATCTAATACCTGTAGCACGTTCAAATCTTTATTTGCTCAAGAAAGATGTGTTTTCTCTCACCTGCAATGAAGAATAATGGACGCCTATGCCTTAATAAATAAGAATTTATGCTTAAAGGCGTCGCAAATGCATGAATTATCTTGAAAATGGCGCTAGCCTTCTGATTGGACCTATAAAACCAACACCTTGCTTCTTACTAGGCCTTAAAATAGTTAACTAAATGAAAAATATGCCCTAATTAGGACACCACCTCTAACACTTAAGTTAACTTGTGCATGCAAAAAGAAGTTGCCTAGTTACAAGCAAAATGAAGTCAAGAAGAAGTCGACTTGAAGAGTTGAACTAAAGAGTTAATTTCAGTTAACTGTCTCCACCTTTATAGGGCGCTACTTCTCTTGAGTTCAAAAAGTCAACCTTTGACTTTAGGTGTCTCTTTCCAGACTTAGCCAATTTCTTGAAAATTTGGATTTGAAAACATCACCGGAGCTCACGTTCGATCACTGATTTTGATTGACTGACATGTCGGATAGACTTGTTGACAATTTCATTGAAAAACAGGATCAAAACTAACAAGAATTTCCTTGAGGCTGCAAACCCTAATTCCATCATCTGATGCCTCAAAATTCAGGGCACGCCTAGCCTTTAGGGGCGCTTTTGACCTCAGTCAAAATTTAAATGCATTTTCATCATTTTGAAGGTGATTTTGACCTTACTTCATCTCGCGTTTCTCGGTGTTTGGCAAAACTGTTTGACTCTTGATACCGACAACTTAGCAACTCAGATTCACCCGCTAATGGATGCGTTGCGAAGCCAGACCAAGTCTGAGACAAACATCTTGGGTGTCATTTGAACAAAAACCTCCATCTGGTGCTTCAAAAAGATGGGTGCCCCTGGCTAGCAGGTGCGCTTTTTGCTCCAGTGTTAAGTCATTTTGTCATCTCCCTCGTTACACGTTCAATCTCCAGTTTCAGGTGCTAGACATATCTTTCGGACTGGCTGGTAGGCACATTGCGAAGCTGACAGGATTCCAGAGAAGTCTTCTTGGAAGTGACAAACCTCAAAAAGTTGATCTGGGCCCCTGAAATCAAGGGCGCCCTTGGGTAACAAGTGCGCTTTTGCTCCAGAGTTAGAAAAATTTATAGCATTTTCACCTCGACGAAAATCCCCTCCAAGACGAAGCATCATTTCAGACATATCTCGCTATAGAAACTTCATCAGAGCACTTCAAGCTTAGATTTCGACACCTGGCCCCTGGTCATCTGCCATTGTTGACCTCAGAGATCCTAATTTTTCACCTGAAAAAGCGAAAACTACCCACCAGACTTAAACTGAGTTTTAATTGAATTTGACTTCACCATTGTGATCGTGAAGTAAAATAAGCCAATCAAAACAATTTTCAGCCAATTCTGACAAGTTTCAATTTTTAGCGTTTTTGACCTAAAAACAGGGGTCCAGAAACCCTAATTTTCAATTTTTTCAAATTTTGCTAGTATCTTCCTAACATCACACTGACTCAAAGCCCATACTTGATTTGCCCAAAAACTATGTTTTGACATCATTTTTACAAGGTTTAAACCATTTTAAGCAAAATGCCTTAATGAAGCAAAAAATTTAGTTTGTGTACAACACAACTATTAATCATTAGGTCTTGGGCCCCTGCTCATTATTCAATTGTTAAACAATATGAAACTTGTTTCCATACTTGTTGTACAAAACATTAGTTGCATTAAAGAAGAAAGATTCCTATGAGTCCATCTTTAGTCTCTCCAAATAGGCCCCAAAAATTCTATTTGCATTTTAGAAGAACACTTTGATTGAGTGACCTTGCAAGTACTAGGTACATTAGCTTATCCATTCTTACATGTCTTTGGATATGATGGGCTATCCGCAAATTTCAAAGCATTTTTTTATCTTAGCAAACTGGAAAAGAACCATAGTCTTAACAAGTACTTCCATTCTAGTTTGGCATGTTTACCCAATTGTCCTTGAGGTGTGGAAATTTTCCAAGTTTAATGAGAACTGTTAAGTCATTGAACTTGAAGAACTCAGGAAGGTGATATAATACCTTGAGTAGAAGTTTTGTTTTTGATTGCTGCGAAATATCATTGGTAGCTAGCAGAGATTGCAAACCGTAGGGCCTAGGTAGTGGGCAAGAGGTCGTTTTAGTGGCCAACCTTTGGTAGCCATCATAAAGTGTAAGTTAGAGGGCATTGGTTGTTTGATGGATCTTAGATTTACATTTTAGAAATTACAATAAACCACAATATCGTGATCAAGTAGGTGGTGTTTTATAATACAATGAGTTCACCAATTCTGCTTGTATATATAATAGAATCCCATAACCTTGGACTCCAAACTTCTTCAAACATTATGGCTCTGCCAAATCTTGTTCCTTTCTTAATAAATCTCTTTTTACTCTACAAAGTCCGTGGTCATCAATGATGTAGCGGTATTAACCACCTTAATGCAAGGCTCAAAACCTCCCATGATTACTTTCTTCAAAACCCTTTTGTGAGCTTACTTTTTAAAAAAAATTTTTAGACTGCAGGAATTGGGTAGCCCCCCTATAAATTGCAGTGCGCCTGGTAAAATTTTTTCACGTGACCGGTGATGTTGGCGTGACACGCCCTCTGGTACCATGGGGACGGGGCAAAGATTAGACCTCGTGACCTCTTACCTACAACAGGATGCTTTAGCCAATTGAGCTAGGCCCCCTGACCCAAGCTTTTGTGATCTTACTTAATGAATTAGAAAATACATGATTTAAAATTCATATTACATGGAGGAACTCTCAAAGCACCTTGGCCTATGTCCCCAATACTACCACAATAGAACTGAATATTCAAAACATTTTTTTTTTGTTATTTAAATTGTGTTGGCGGTTACAAACTACTTGTAAATGGTATGAAGATTTGAATTCAGCATAGTGCCTTCTTAGTCACAAAAGCATATTTATTCTCTATACGACAAACTGCCCACTTAATAAGAGTGGAAAATAAAGCTGCCTTATTTACAACAATAAATATTTGGTACTTAATAAAAATAATTTAAAATGACTTAATAATTTAGTAGAGGGCCCATAATTGCTTCTCACTAGTTTTTGCATTCTCTTTACTTTGCACACAAAAATTGTTTACTTAAAAAAGTTTTGGTATGACACACTCATAATTTAATTTGATTACTTAATGGAAAGAAGTCAAATCATATATAACTAGTATAGATATCTTAAATACATTTATATGCAACCTGTTGCATTCAAAATTGTAAATAAAATTTAGGAAAAAACAAAAAAATGTGGAGCAGTGATTGCTTAGGAAGATTAATTTCAGCCCTTGTAGTGTCCCTACCAAGAAATTTTGTTCCAAATTTTCAATATTTCTGATTTTTAGCTTGTTGGCATTTTGTCAAACTCTTTGAATACAACTAAATATGAAGAAATTCTGAATTCATTGGTTTATAACAGCTACAGCTATAAATTTAAATCATGAATCCATCACATAGACAACTACATGCGATTGAAAGAACTTGATTTCCCTGACCTAAATATGGAGCTATCAGTGTTGTAGAAGATGCTGGCTTGAATGGAACTTTGAACAACAATACGAGTGGGCAGATTGGACCTTCAAAACTCTTGTGACAGCAATTACAACACATAAATTTTCACCCAATTTTTATTTGTTGATGGTCCATGATAGCTGTTATAATTTGTTGGTCAAATCAAAGAACAATTGCTACTGACTGAAATAAGCACTCAGAACTAGTTAAGACTGCTGTAGCTGTATCGCAGTCTCTTCTCTTCCATCATAATGATTGATACAAGGGAATCTATTCCTTCCATATGATTCCCATGCCTTTCTCAAAACCTACGATCTCCTTTGTGAAGGCTATGGCTAGGGAATATAAGGTATTTAAGCCTTCAATTATATACTATAAACTGATTGCACCCCTTTTTAGTATAAATTGCTGACTTTGTAAATTGGTACAGTCAACCTCAATGAAACTTTAGAAAAGTATGGCTGGCCTTTGGGGTTGCCAACAAACATTTAATAATTTACAAATCTCCAATAAATTTGGCAATACAACTTCCTAGAGAACAAACACAAAGTCCTTGTAAAATGATATAACTCTTCAATACAATCTTCAATACTTCGTCATTTTGCATACTTATGAACTCTGAATGAATCCACCAAGGATTGGCTAGGTGGATTTTCGTCCACAAAACCAATATTGCCTTAGGGTTTTTGTCTTAGGCTGAATAGTTGAACAATAGTTCAGACTTCCAAAGAGGGTTTTCCCAAAATGAATAACCAATAATAAATCAAATGAGTCTCCTCCATCTCCTTTTATGATGCCCTATGAAACTTTTTGGAAATTCTATTTAAAAAAATAAATAATAATCTTTTTTGCTCCATATAAGTGACTTTTTACACCAATTAAATAATTAATGTAAGTTATCTTTTAATTTTTATTTTTTTTTGACAACTTAACATTTAATTATTAAATTATTTTCTGTACATTAGCACATTCAACCAAAGTTACAGAAAATATTCATAATGGACTGAAAATGAATTCTGACCATGCCAAAATATTCTTACCTGCTCAGGAAATTGAAACTTATGAAATTGGTGCTTTTCATAAATAGCAAGAACTAAGAAGTTTGGAGAGCTCTTGGAATGCTGAAATTGCATCTAGAAAGTACCATTGGACTCAACCTAAATTCCTAAACCCATTGCCACTATCAAAATTCTTGTCTGATAAAGTTGGTATTCTCTAAGAGTTTTGAAACTTTCCAAAAATGTTTGGATGGACTGAAAAGAGGACATTAAAGTCCTTCCTTCTCAAAATTGCTTGTCCTCAAGCAATGCCAACTCAATCACTGATTGATCGCAGATAAACCCAATGTGATTCTAGGATCCCAAATCAATCTCAGGGATACTACACCATGCTTTTGCTGCATCACTCTGATTAAATCTGGAATACCAATGTGCTAAGTCTCCATTTTCTTTTCCTGTAGCCCAGGATAATAGCCATCATGAAGAACCAAACTGAGATACCTGCAAGATTTGGATTCTTCCTTCGTAAAATAGAACATCTCATGCTAGAGTGTCTCAGTGTAGACAATACTTGCAATCCCTCTGCCTAACATGATCTTGGATATCAAAGAAATTAATCTGTTTAACAAGTAAGCATGGTACTCAAAACAATTCATTATGGATTCCTAGAAATGACATGGATTATTTTGAGCAGAAAATATATTTTGATAGTTGTAGACTATCTGTTCAACCCAACACAAGGATATGTGAACTGAAAATTTAAATTCCTTCAGCTGAAACCCTTCACACAAATGCTTCTATAATTTAGTGGGCCTTAGAGATTTATCCTTGCATTTGCTCAAATATGAAATTAGCAACTCATTGATTGATTTCATCAAAATTAGTAACTTAAACTAGTATCACAACTGCAAAAATGAATTGCTCTTATACACATTGACAATGGGAACGACAGAATAACGTAAATTGCTTTTACAGCAGCTGAAAAATCATCACAATCAATCACCATTTGAAATGTGCTTTTTCCTTTGCCCACAAGTGTCTGCCATAACACTTGTAAGTGCTCAAGTGGGTTTTCTCGGTGACGGTATTGTATCAAACAACAACATTAATGAACTAATCTTGACTTGTAGACCTTTGTGCAACCTTCTTTTTGTCACTACCAACCTCTAACATTATCAAATGATGCTCTCTTGCATGAAAACTAAATATTGAAGTGGTACCCTCATGCTTATACTTTGCCATTCTGATATTCACAATGACTTTTTCACAAAGAAAAAGATACTCAACACAGCTCCTCAACTTACCATAGTAATGTTGTTTCCAATTACTTGATAAATTCAAACATATAAGTTTTAATTCTATGCAAGGTTGACGGAACGTAGAGCAAGCTCTATCATGTAAATATGACTTAGCTGGATTCAAAGCATTGCATACCTTGATCTCGTACCATAAGTCAACCAGAGGAGGTGTCTTCAAGACGATGAAGTCTTCATGTATCATAACATCCCATGGGGAATCATCTTCTACTACCTCACTTCTTTCTTCTTTATCAAGTGGTCTACTAGGAGGATTACTAACAAGAATCCTATCGCGCTTGATCTCATGATTTTGCATATCATCAAGATTTGTTCTTTGGTTTTTGTTCGAAGCTTCATGTAAATCAAGAAACCAATCATGGTGGGATGCTCTATTATTGTCACCATATGTGTTAATTCAGGAAATGTTTTGGCACCCTTCTTAAAAAGCGTATTATCAAGAGATAATTCTACATTCATTTCAAAGAGTGGGTTATCAAAATATTGGAAGTTATTTCCATCCTCTTGTTTAAACCAATCTTTTTGCTGTCTCAACTTTGTACTTGCAAACTTAGGAAACTATTCTAAATCAAAATCTTCTTGGAGCCTATCAAGCTCATCAATCACCTGCTTGATTTCTTTAGCCCTTTCCTCATTCTCTCGCTCCTTGAATTCTTCTGCAACATCAAGCTGATTTTCTGCTTCTAGAGGTGCCATTTGGGTACTTTCTGATGAATCCTTTGTTGATTTAAGCTCAAAGGTGAGCACATTAACTTCTTTCTCTTTTCCTTTCAATGCATCAAGGGTCTCTTCTGCAAACTTGATGCTATGATCCCTATCTAAAAGCAAGTGCAGGTAATCTGATTTTCTTGTTTCCAAAGTATCTTTGACTGTTTGCAAATCTGCAAGAGTGGATCCTCCTTCAATGCCTTTCTGTCTCTTATCAACTTGGGCCTTCCAAATGAGGTCTTCAATTAATTTATGTGTGCTATCAACTCTTGTCAAAACTTGTACCACTTTCTCCTTTGTGACCAAAACATGTTTTTTAATTCCTACAATTCTTTAGGCCTTTGTTTTAAATCAGCAAAGTAACTTTGCTCACCACACAACAAGGTTTTTGATTTGTCTTCATTTTTACGAACAATATCATCTTCAAAATTAGCTTCAAAATCAACTAACTCTCTATTTGGTGCCTTGCAAACCTTTTTAATAGATGGTATGACAACGCTATGCTCATACAATGAATCATCAACAAATTCCATACCTTCATATCACTTATCACTAGTTGCTGATTTAGCAAACTTCAAATTAGCATATCTTTCAATCTCAGCACTGGCAAGAAACTCATTCACTCTTCTTCATATGGAAAGCAATGAAACATTCAGCTTCATAATCATTTTCAGCTAAGACACCCTTGTGTTGTGCATTTTGAAATATCACTTCATAAGTATTTTGCATTGAGGCATGTCTTTCATATTCTGATCTAAGATTGCTGGAGTGCTTATCTTCTTTTGTTGTTATATTTTTAAAATCAACACAATCAGTCATTCTTGACTTTATTATGTAGTCATAAAGGCCCTTTTTGCTTGGATGCTCTATTTCAAATAACTTCAAAAATTCATTGAAAGAAACTTGGTCCTTGAACTCATTAAGTAATTCTTGATGCTGATCAAGAATTTTGTCAGTCTCATGTTCATAATCCCATTTATCCTTTTCCGGTTTTTCCTTATCAATGCTGTTAAGTCCTTCTGATATTCCCCAAATACCTGCAATAGTTCATTCATGGATTCTTGAAATGACTTCATATTGCTATGATAACTGAACACCAATTGCTGAAACTGACATTCAACAGATGCAAGCCCTTTCACTTTGTGATTGCTAACCTGAATTGCTGAAACTGATATACGTAAGTGCTGGTCACTTACTGGAAGCAATCTGAAAATGATCTTCTCACTGTTAACCCCACAGGCTGGCAAGATACATTGCTCTGATACCACTGTAGTGTCCCTACCAAGATATTTTGTTCCAAACTTGCAATATTTCTGATTTTTAGCTTGTTGGCATTTTGTTGGACACTTTGCATACAACTAAATATGAAGAATTCTGAATGGCAATATGAATGGGCAGATTGGACCTTCAAAACTCTTGTGACAGCAATTACAACACAAACTTTCACCCAATTTTTATTTGCTGATGGTCCATGACAGCTGTTTCAATTTGCTGCTCTTACAAACTGATACAGAAAAGAATACCAATCTGATTTTATTTGCTGGTCAAGTCAAAGAACAATTGCTGTTGATTGAAATAAGTACTAAAAACTAGTTTAGACTGCTGTAGCTGTAGCGGAGTCTCTTCTCTTTCATCATAATGACTGATACAAGGGAATCTATTCCTTCCATATGATTCCCATGCCTTTCTCAAAACCTACGATCTCCTTTGTGAAGGCTATGGCTAGGGAATATAAGGAATTTAAGTCTTTATTATATATAATAAACTGATCACAGCCCCTTTTTAATAAATTGCTGACTTTGTAAATTGGTACGGTCAGTGTCAATGAAACTTCAGAAAAGTATGGCTGGCCTTTGGGATTGCCAACAAACATTTAATAATGTACAAATCTCCAATAAATTTGGCAGTACAACTTCTTGGAGAACAAACACAAAATCTTGGTAAAATGATATAACTCTTCAGCACTATCTTCTTCAATACTTCGTCATTCTGCACACCTGTGAACTCTGAATGAATCCATCAAGGATTGGGTAGGTGGGTTTTCATCCACGAAACCAATATTCCTTAGGGTTTTCGTCCTAGGCTGAATAGTTGAACAATAGCTTAGACTCCCAAAGAGGGTTTTCCCAAAATGAATAACCAAGAATAAATCAAATGAGTCTCCTCCACCTTCTTTTATAACCCCTTGTGGAACTTTTTGGAAATTAGATTTAAAAATCACTTTTTTTAAATAATAATCCGTTTTGCTCCATATAAGTGACTTTATACTCCAATTAAATAATTAACGTAGTTATCTTTTAAGTTTTGCTTTTTTGACAATTTAACATTTAATTATTAAATCTAGCCAAAATTAGGAAAAATATTAGAATGGACCGAAAGTGAATTCTGACTATGCCAAAATTTTCTTAAGCACCCAGGAAATCAAACCTTATGAAGATTGGTGCTTTCCATAAATAATAACCTTCTCCAAGAAGTTTGGAGAGCTCTTAGAATGTTGAAACTGCATTCGGAAAGTACCATTGGAGTCAACTTGAATTCCTGAACCCATTGCCACTATCAGAATTCATGTCCAATAAAGTTGGTGTTCTCTTAGAATCTTGGAACTTTCCAAGAATATTGTAATGGACTGAAAAAGGGACATTACAGCTCTAGCTAGCAGTGGGGTATTGAGAGTTTGTAGCAACTTCAGGTAAGTTAGTTTGTTTATTTTGAATGCAAAATACAAGTGCAGTTATTGACCCGCACATAAAATTGTTGCATGTACTCTCCATGGGACCACAAGGCTTAGCTCACTTTTTTCAATAGATCTTGATATTCAGGTTGGATAGAATATTTTCCTATAATTTAATAACTTTATTCTATATTTTTTCAAGTTTCGTGCTTGATACATTTACAACTCAATTAAGAGGTTTATCTTATCCTTGAAAGTCAATAGCTATGAGCATGTTTAAGAAAAGTAACGTGTTCTTGTATAAGGTTCATTTCTAGGAAAAAAGAGGAACCATAATAGATTACTTTTGAAATTTAGAAAATGATTGAAGTTGTTAATCTTGATTTAAAATGATTGTAAGTGTTACCGATTATTGTAAAGCTCTTATTGCTTCCGCCATTTACCAAAATTAAGATGATTCCAATGGCTTGCTTTTAGGAGATTTAGTTTATAGTACATCTAAGTTACCGATTCGTTTTTGGATTTGGGTATGGGTACGGGGATTTGGCGGAATTTTTTTTTGGGGTTGGGTACGTTTTGGGTACAGCAATACAAAAAACATATAAAAATCAGAAATGTATACATATTTGCAGTAGTAATTAAGCTCAGAATACACCACCATATTAACAGTCTAATAACATAGCAAAAATACATCACCATTTTCATAGTCAAATATTAAAATATTAGTGATACTCGAAAGTCGAATGTCATGATATAAAATTATAAATTAAAGTTCAAACATAAAAATGTCAAGTGTTTACAATCAGCCATTATTGATAATCGATCAATCTGAATCATATGGGTCATAAAAACAAACAGCATCATCAGCATCATTAGATGTGTTTGGAGGCAAAGATTAGGGTTGGAATGAATATTTTATTATTTAGAAGTCAACTTTTGGTCCAAAAAAAAGAAAGAAAGAAAAAAAATGCACTTTTTTCGTTGGATTCGCACCGGATTTGCCTGGGCGTATCCTGGACAAATCTGCAGAGGCGAATCGAATCTGCAGTGAATCCACAGTCAAAATTCCGAACCCTGTCCGAATCCGACTTGAATCGAACCCGAATTTCAAATCCGGTACGAATCGTATAGTATCCGGAGGTTGGGAGTGGTGAATCGGTAACTTAGTAGTACATCAGTGACTTCTAAGTTGTTGAGATGGTTATGTTTCTTCTTGTGACATAGAGGAACTTTCAGCATGGATTTTAGTTCAACAAAGATTTATGATGTATATACAACTTTATGATAGTGTGGTGAGGTGACTTAGATTGAGTCCCAAATCATTTTGAGATGCTATTTGATCATTATGTGACAAGTTCAGTAGAATTGGTGAGCAATTAAAGGGCCCATGTAAAGGCTATTTCTAAAAATGTGAGCTTGTTTGACTATTTTTTTAGGTTAGTTTTGTTTTGCCATGTTAGTAGTAAATAGTATGATGTTAATTTAAATGGTTATGGTTTGGAATGACTTGTCAAAATAATAATGGACATTTTCATATTTTCTAGATGTACATATAGTTGTTTTATGTTTTCTAGGTGAGTAATATTTGTATATGCTGACATGACCTAGTATTTTATGTATTTCATTACAAAATGACATTGAATGCTAATATGTAGTTCATATCTTATAGGGGTTCTAATTATTCTATAGCTGCATGTGCTTATGTTTCAGGTGTAACAAAATACTTTGGCTTGTGGAAAATCTTGAAGGAATTAAGAATGAGGATAATAATGGTCGGGTGAAGGGAGAAGACAATGATGACATTCCCCTGAGTTTCCTATCGGCACATCCCTTGCACCTCCTAAAGTTGTAAGTGCTAGTTTTAATCCATTTTTGTTGGTTGGATGAATATTTTCACATTTTTATTACTCACTTTTTTTTGGATCTCATAGTTTAACATTTATCGGTGTAATAAAAGTAAAATATTTTTAACTATATTAGTTACAATATTGCACTTTATATTTTAAAACCTTTTTATTCAAATGTAGATGTTTTGTTTCGGGCATCATACGCTTTTAAAACCAAAATAAAAATCCAAACCTCTGGATAAGTCACTATCAGTATTACTTGTTTATTGAGCGTTGAGATATGGAGTACATTAGTCCGGAGGGTCTGCGTGTAGATGGGCGTCGTCCATTAGAAGTAAGTGAATGATCTCTTGTTTTCCTTTTCTGTTAGACATAGTAATATGTTCTGTATTATAAATAATCTATTTTTCGCCCCTTTTCTGTAGATGCGCCAACTGCATGCACAAGTTGGAGTTGTTGACAAAGCAGATGGGTAGGTTATTGTGGAGGTTAGTTATGTTTATATTTATATTGATGACGGAGATTAATGTTTAATGTGTTGTGCTGATGCAGGTCTGCTATTTTTGAAATGGGGAATACTAAAGTCATGGCAGTGGTATATGGGCCTCGCGAGGTGATGACATGAAATGACATCTCATCCCTTATTTCTGGTTTCATCTGAGTTGAAAAATCAAAGACAGTAAAGGATAATTTTAAATTTGAGAATCTATCTTATTTCTTGGGTGCTGTAAAATTTTATTCATCTGCTCTGTGAAAATATCTACTCTGCACCCACATATCAATCAGAATAATTGGTGTGACTGAGGTAGAGGTGAATTAAATAATGAGCCATTATGTCCTTTTAGTGGCGTAATTCTGAAGATTAACACTAGTAGATAATCTCTTTCAGTTAATGCTATCTTTATAGGCCAGCGAAAAACAGTAGCTTTGAATTACGAATAATTTTATAGATTCATTTAACAGTCAATAGATGGCATGTAGTATAAACATAAAAGCTCCCCAAAACATTTAGGGCCTTCTGTATATGAACTTCTGGATGAGGAATGTTTCATTGACATATATAAGACATCAGAGAAGTTAAATTTTTAATGCATGATCATCCACCTCCACTCCTGTTTGGTTTTTTTGTAACAGAGGTTACCTATATTCACTCTTAAGGATAGTCTGTATGCAGAGATCAGTTTCTAACCTTGTGACTGCATTGTGAGAACAGGGATCAGATACTCACTATTTTGTTATTTCTTGCACAAATCTTATCTGCACAATCTTCAAAATATAAAATCTGTCCCCTTATTCACATATTCTCTAATATTTAGATTTAAAGCTATGATGACAAAATAAAGGCATGAGAGACACCAAAGTGCATATGACTGATTATTGAAAATGTGAGAGAATGAGACTAGATAAGGAAAAGGATACTATTTCCCCAAACACGTTTCCAAGGACCCCAAGGAGGAGTTATTAGTAACTATCAATATTTTCCAATTTTTAGATTCTAAACATAAAATAGCACTGGTTCTGTGCATATGGAATGGTTTTATAATTCTCATGCAATCATTAGAAGAGTGGACAGAAACATTACAAATGGAATTGATTTTGTTTTGTCTTATTGGAATACTTTTAGTATCTGGATTATATTCTCAGATACTATCAATATTTATTGGCCACCTAATTCAAAATTCAAGGCTTTGCATTCTTTGGGCAATTCAGCTACTTGCCTTACAATCTATTGACCCTTTCTATGATTGGTAAAGTGAGGGTTTGAAGTGTCTTTCACCCGTAAAATTAAAAAGATTTGGAAATGACATGTCTCTAGAAATAGCAACATCTTGCTGGATATATTTATATTTAAATAGCTTTATACTTCACTATAATCCATAATGACCAAGAAAACTATGATGCTAAGATTTTATCATTACATGCCTCTGACAAAAAACAATTTCTTGCTGGATATATTATGATGCAAAGAATGCTGTACTTCACCACTATCCATAACAACTAATTGATAGTCTTCTTGGAGCTATCCTTAGATTTGCCTTGTCCTCTCTGCTGAGAGGACTTGCCTTTGCCTTGTTCCACATTGGTTGTGTCGCTGCTGCTCCCAAACTGCTTCTTCCACCTGTCCAGCTGCAAGAGCTTGTTGCACAGGTCATCAAAATTCAAGTCAACATTGGTAGAGGAAATGTTGAGAGTTTCGATGAAGTGCTCATAAGATCGTGGTAAACTTTTCAGTGTGATGACCACTATATCCTCTTCTTCCATCTTGCGACCAATGGCCTCCAATTGATCGCTAATGTCTTTGATCTTCATGAGATGATCCTGCAAATACATCTTGTCATCCATCATAATGGAGAACAACATATTTTTAAGGAAGAATTCATTGCCCTTGTTCGAGGTCCCGTGTAGATCCTTCAAGTGTTTCTAGATCTCACCAACAGTCTTGCCAAATGGTATTTTTGGAAGCATCTCATCGGTGACAGATAACTTGAGAAGCATAACCGCCTCTTGATTACTTATATCATATTTGTCCTAGTCCTTTCCTACAATTGTGGGACATGATTCTGTACCCAGAACAATTGAGTTTAGACACCGGTACTCAAAAATGGTGAGCATCCTTTGCTTCCAAGCATTGTATGTAATGTCCCCATTTTCGATGTCCTCTTTTGGATCAGTCTGGTTTTGACACACATACTATTTTTAGTAAGTGCTATTTTTAGTAACTGGTCCGACAGGCAGAGCAGTGTAGCGTTTCTTGTTTGGGCAATGAGTGGAGGTTGTCTAATGAGTTGTAACTTGTAATGTCTTGTGCTAGTACTTTTTGTTGGGTTTTTCGATGTTTTGGGCGTGGCTTTCTATTTTTAGCAAGGCCAGTATGGTGCTCACTGTCGACAGTGAGTCTTGGTGCAACATCAAAATTTCTCCAATTTGAGCCTTTGGGGCGTCACTTGCTATTTTTAGTACTTACTAAAAATAGTAAGTCAATTTTGAGTAATTGGACTTGGTCAGGCTAATCATAGCAGCACAAATTCAGTTGATATAAAGTTACTTAGGGTAAATCATTTTAATATTTGATTTATGCTTTGAAAAAGGACTATTATAAAGTGACTTCATATTTTATCATCGAGGGTTAAAAGGGGGACATAAAGGGACCATGGCACCTAGTGTTGTAACCTTAAGTTGTTTTAAAGCATCTAAAATACTTTTGAAGGCTAGTTAAGAAGTGGACGCCCAAGCTTGGAGGTTAATTAAAAATTAAAATGAAAAGCTAATGTTTTGGTGGAGATTAATTTTAAATCAAAATTTTAATATCTCAAAAGTGGCGTTGGTTTATAGGGTGAGCTTGGTCGCCCTAAGTTGAGAGGGAAATCTTTTAAAAGTTCATTTTTGAAGCTCATTCTTCATGGATGTTTTTGACAACTTATAGAGGTGCTGCTGGTTTGATACCAGAGGACTGAGAAACGGATTCAAGGACGAAAACCCTCTTGTTTAAGACCAGTTTCGGCAGCGAGAGACTCGCTCAAGCTGGTGAAGGGGTGATTTCATGCAAAGGTCGCCATTAGAGCTTCAACGTGCAGGTTACATTCATAAAGGATGAAGATTTTCAATCATTTTTGATGTGGGGTTTGTTTGTTTTGGCTTGTAATAACTTAGTATTGGTTTAGGTGAAGTTGAGATGCATCTTGATGATGAAATTCATGGTTTTTGGGCACTTTGTTTCTGCACCTGAAACTCATATATTTGCTCATAGTTCTGAAATGAAATGAGGATTCAATATGGGTATTGCATCTATAGAAGGCTCTCTTGAAGGTGATTCCAAAGAGTGTTGGATTGTAATTTTTGGTGAAAGATATTATTTTTAAGAGCAGATCGAACTCCTTGGCAGGGGTGTCCTTGGTGCTCATAATTCAGTTTGCAATCAGTATTAAGCAAGGCGTTTGGTTGCTGTTCTTGTGTACTGTTTGGCAGCGTTTAGGGTGGCTAAAAAGCAAGGAGAAAAGATTCAAAACCATGTTTCAGATCTGTAAAGTGCCTTGCCAAATCTGTTATAAAACTCTCAAATTTCTGCCTTAGGAATTTTGACAAACACTTCTCATGCAACCTTCTAACTTTCTGTTTTCAGTTTGTTTTGATTTGACTTTGATCAATGCCAGTGACGTTTAGATGCTTGAAATTGATTGCTAAGATATCTAACAAAGTAGCAAAGATGAAATGCAATTCTTTTTGTATTTTTCAAGTGCATATATATGACTGAAATTAACTTCTACAGCTAGTTGACAATTTATCAAACACTTGGTATGCATCTAAGATGAAGGTACAGCAAAGACATTTTGTCAAACAATTTGCTGTCAAACTCCAACTCCATAATGTTGCTATTATATGACCACCAATCTGATTATAATTCTGATAAATGCAATGATGACAGAATTACAAAACCATGTGCAAATGGACAGCAAACTAAGTCCACTTCCAAACCTAATCGAACCTCCTATATGTAGACTTATATTTCATCAAATGCAAACTTACAATGGAAAGTGCTGCTGGACAGCAATTCTTACAACACTATCTGACCATTCATAAGATTAATGCAATGACTACAAAGAGAGAACCTGAAATAGCGCCAGGTGATGTGAAGGATTTCAGAATTAAATACCATTGATTTACTGTTGAAGTCGTCCCTTTTGATCTGGCTGGGCAGCGACAGCTATCCTCGATGCTGGCGTCTCTTCCTTAACAAAAATCGGATTTTTTCTTCCTTCCAACTGCAAAATTGCCCTTGTACAAGGTGCACCTGGGCTGCCTACAATCAATTATCAAAATCGGCCCAAAGAGAAGAATCACAACTGATAAAAGGAGCCACAATTAGCTGGGCAGCAAAACCTCCAAATCGAAATTTCCTGTAGCCTGAAAATGGTATTCCTATCTGCCAATGACGATTTTCTCCAATGCACAATATATCACCACCAAACTGAAAATGTGTTGCTCCCAAAAATCGAACCTCTAGCTGCAAATAGGATTAACTCCTAACGATAACTTACTGCACAAAATCTGCAAATAAACTCCTCCAATCGATTTTCTCCAATGATGCAAATTTGGCCAAAGGCCACAAAATTTGGCACAAGTGGAAAGACTGAAATATCTTCCCCAAATTTCCAGCTAGGATTGGTGTCTCACAATCGAAACTGGATCTCTAGAGTATTCAAACCCTTGAGCTATGTCAAGCATTCAAACTCTCCAATAATCAGAAAATGTATTCAACTCAAGATATCCTCAAATGCCCTCCAAAAGCTCCTTGTAAAGAAATTACAATCATCTCCAAGAAGCTTCTAGAATAAAATATTATTTTATTCTCGTAAGTGACTTTTTGATATTATTTTAATTTTAGTCACTTACTAAATTAATTAAATATAAGGTCACCTTAAAATATTTATTTGTTGTGATAACCTTACAAATAATTAATTGAATATTTAATTTAATTTAATTTAAATAATCAATTAGTCATCCTTATGAAATAAATAACAATATTTGGACAACTTAATCAATTAAATTAATTAAATTACTCTACCTCTAATTCGGGGAGATGACAAGATCGATGCTCTTGATGGGTTATATTCTGCTGTCAAGCTACTTGTTACAGGGACGGCCTTGTTGGAGTGAAATTTCAGTTTAAAGTTGCTGGTTTGATTGTTCCAGTTCACCATTTAAGACTGTTTATTCATTGTCTCCTGGAGTTGGTGATTGAGGAGGATAAGGGTGAAGAACTAGCTGCTGTGCATGGCCTTTAAAGGCTTTAATGTTGCTATTTGCTCCTTTTCCAGGTCTGAGGTCTCATTAATTTTCTGATACAAATGTTTGTAATCTGCTCTTATTATGATCAATGAAAAATCTATGCATTGATGGGAAAGAATGTTATATTACCTATTATACTTCTTGTATGATTCCTATGCACCTATTCTATATTATCTGGTATCTTTTATCATGTATATGATGTGAGAACCTCGCAACAAGCAAATCAGAAAACAAACACAAACCTTTAATACAGCAGTTGGAGAGACTCAAAAAGCAAAAAAAATATTTGGGGCATATTTCAAGAAAGACTTTGTTATTTTCTGTTCTATGTATCTATCATCGGCATGTTGAAATAATGACAAACTCATTAGAAAACAAAGGGCAAACTTACTCTGAAATTCGTTACAGCAGTAGTGAAGTTCAAAAAAATATTGGGGGTTGTTTATTACATTGTAGTTTTTATCGTTGAATCTTTGGCTACTTTCCAACATGATGTTGGTCAAAGATGCCATCCCTCCCATTTTCCAAAGGCACACAAAACGAGGTCAAAGTTGGATTGCAAAAAATCTAATTTTTCAGTCAAACCCTAGGTGATCAGCTGGAACAAATCCCGAGGCAATCAGTTGTCACGAATCCCATGATGTTTTTTTAAATTGAAAAAAATCTGCAAAAATGTTAACTCAGGTCTGAAACCGTAGGATCAATAGGAGTCACAATTTTGCAGAAATCACTATTTTTTCAAAAAACAGTGGTTGCGTGGTTGCAGAGAGGCACGATTTTCAGAGTCACAAATTTTCCACAGGTTGCGATTTGTCTAGACGCAGATTGGAATCACGATTTTTCCAGAAAAAATCCTGTCATGAGCAGAAATTTTGCAGAAAATTGATGCACGCGAAGGAAAAATGGCTAGAACCAGGTCGTGGGCAAACACAGTCGCGATCCTCAAAAAATCGGTGCGATTTTCCTGCAAAAAGTTCCACGAAAATGCCCAGAATCTAATGCAAGACCCACGATTTTTTTCTTTCAGAGCAGTCACAATTTTTAAAAGAAAAAAACCCTCGCAATTTTGCTGCAAATAAACCCATGATTTTTCAGAAAATCGTCCAACATAGACTCATGAAATGCCTCGATTCCTAGATGAACAAATCCTAGTGCCAAAAACCTAAGTTATCGGGTACACACCTACAAGCCTCGAACCCGGTCCGGGTATGCACCTGGTACGGGTTTGCCTGTGGGTACGCCCTGGGTACGCACAGGGTGCGCGCCCAGCCTTGTGCGTATCCAGGGCGAACCCAGCCAAATGGTTCTTGAACCCAGGAGTATCAGCCACGGACCCAGGTGTACTTGGAAGAAGCCACGGCCCAGCACTTAAAAAGTGGGCCCAAACTTAAATAAAATACAATTTTTTACCTCTCTTATTTTTTGTGGTTTGTGTGGTTTTGAAGGTCTTAAATTGGGCTTTGTCAGCATTAGGTTTTGCCCTTCGACCCTGCTGGGGGCGTTGCCCCCAAACCCCCACGAGGGGTGCTGCCCCTCGACCCCGTTGGGGGCAACGCCCCTAGACCCCCACAAGGGGCATTGCCCCTCGACCCCATTGGAGACATTGCCCTCAAACTCCCATTGAATTTAATTGATTTTCATTTTGTTTAAGAATATCAACATCAGCGCATTCCACATGAGGATGCCATTTTGTACCCAATTTGCTTTCAAATCAATCAAATACAACTATCAATTGGCATTTAATATTTATCTTTGGCATTTGGCATTGATCAATGATTAAGTATCACTGTATCATACTATGAAATGATTTAGTTTTACAATTCTATATATTTCTCTTATTTTTTTGTATATATATATATATACACACATACCCATACGTACCCAAACCCCTAAAAATTTTTTTCACTTACCCACATATCGGGTTCTCGTACCCGAACTTGAACTGGTAACTTAGCCAAAAACCCTCGATTTTTATTAAAAATCGGGCAAAAACTTTTAAAAATCTTCTTCAAAATTTTTAGGTAAAAAGTCGTGAATTTTATCACAAAAATTTGCCAAAAAATTGCCTCTGCTTTGATACCATGAAATGGTAATTGATTGTTTTTAAACAAAGGAGAGGAATACTCCTTAAATAAGAAATTACAAACGATGTTTCTAAATTAGAAACAATCGACAACTAAAGAAATAAAAGGAAGATGCTAAAACTAACTGAAAGCAAACTAAACTTAACTAAGATGACCATTATACGCTAAATATAACAATATTACTTTAATAGCTACCAGTTCACTTCCTAGCCTAGATTGTAATTGCCCTCAGGTTTTCAAGTTAATAGAACAAAAAGCTTGTACAGTTGCTGGCTGTGTGGCCACCATAGCGCTCCAAAAACCAGGCTCTTCCCATGTCCTGCTGGAATATTGGTAGCTTGCAGGTTGGGCTTCTGCACCCCTTTCCTTGATCTACCATTCTAACTGGTTTTCAAAGCTGAGTAGTTTGGGTTGTGCTTAAACCGAGTTTGTCAAGTTTGTTTCTCAAATTAGTGCAAACAAGGCCCTTTCTTGAGGAGTGATGAATCTTTGTGGCATCACGAGCTCTCTGATCTTCATCAGTATTAGATAGTTTAAACTAGTAAATAACATCCTAATCAGCAAAGAATGAACCTGAATGCCAGAGCTATAACCAATTGGTACCAATGCCTGCAAATGGTGCCAATGCTTCCCATTGTTGCCAGAAAATGTATAAACATGTATTATATTGGCCCTGGAGGGTTTGACTTTGTTTTCCTCAAGTTGTATGATACATTGTTTTATCAATTAATACAAGTTTCCTGTACAGAACTGCTCAATAATACAATCTTATAACAAGACTTGTAGTTTTTGTGTTTCATGGATGAATGGTATTGTTTTGATTTCCAATTTTATTTCCTAGTTTTATTTTGATTGTTATTTATAAGCCCTAACACAAACTGTTTCCATTTTGGTGCCTTATCCCCTAGATAGCTTCTAGATTTGGAGAAACTTGCTAATTACCTTGATTTCCTATTAGCTTACTTGAAATAAACTAGGATATTAGTATAAAAAACAAAGAAATATCAGTAATGCTTTTCTTGATCATTTTTCTACTACTCTTGGGTCTTGTCACCATCTACAGCCTTTTGCCTTACATTGCTTCTTTTTCTCACGAGTCAAGAGTTATTGGATTTAAAATTCTCAATTATGACCCAACTTGGATGCAATGTCTATCTGCATTGGGTCAACACCCGGTTGGCAAACCTACTTTATGGCTATATAGAGATGAGGCTATTGGGATTATGTATGATGCAGTGTTGGGGTGATTCCTCCTTTCAGTGTAACCCCGGGTTACCTGTACCAGATTGTCGAAGTCATAGCAAAAATCTTTCTCAGAAATAAATTGGCAAACCAAAAGACACAGGTTTTTTGTATCAAGTGGGAAAAAATGGGGAAAAAACTGTGTTGGGGTTAGGAAAAAAAAGACCTCAGAAACCCAAATTTATGAACCGAAAAAATTGCTATTTTAATGAGACAAAGATTGCCAAAAAACTGGCAAAAATCGGGTCAAAACTCAGGTTGACAATTAAATAGAAAAACAACAAATTTTTAAAAAGATAAAATTGGCAGGGAGGACGAGTGGGGCTATTAATAGAGATTACTTGAGATAGATTGGTAATTTCTGCTACTGGGGTTTAAGTAATTGGTGGGTAGCCCTGACATGGATTTCTTCACAGTTGACGTTTGAACTCAGGTGCACTGATAAGAACGGGTTATTTTTTGAACCATAAGCCCTACCCACTTGAAATCCCACTTGAAATCCATCTCAGGCATATTATGGAATGCTGTTAGGTTTTCAGAGCTTTGAAATTGTAATTACAAGATGATGCCCTACCTCTCTGTACTAACTTTTGTTGCAAGGCAATCACAATCTATGTAGACTACAATGCTTATGGCAAAAGAATTTTATAAAGAGATTACCTATCTCTATATTCCATGCACTGATATTTAACCTTTGCTCTAAAAGGGGTTGTTTGACATTTCGTGATCAGCCTATTGATTGATTATGGGGTTCTAATAGTCATAAGTTCACTGAGAACAGTTTTTACAGGGGTAATTTCCTGCTGGCATTTGGCTTCATGGGTGCATTTGAGCACCATAAAGCATTTGTATCAGTCCAATTAGCATTCACAATTTTTATTATGAAAATTTCTCTGCTGATTTTGCTGATGGTGAAATTTGATTTGGTGTAATCACAATATGCATAATTTCTGTGTTTCTATTAGTAGGCAACAGGCAGCCTAGAGAAAATTATCTCCTTGGAGTTTCCAGTGCCTAATTTCCTGAACTAGATTATTCCTTCACTAGTAATCTCCATCTCTCCGTACCTGTTGATTCAATAAGAGTTTTAAGGGAGGATCTTAACTGTTAACTTGGTTATGCTTTTTAATAGCCCTAATGTGATGATTTGAACAAGAAATAAAAAAACTGAAGAGTCTTGCTAGAAAAGTTGCTATTGGGAAATCTACATGACTGGCACTAAATTTTATTTGGTCGTTCATCCTTTATGGTATATTTAGGTGCTTTGAACTTTTGTAATTGCTTTTTGGTATCTTAACAAATTATGGCTTGGGGCATTCTAAATGGATGAAAAGATATATAGTGGAAGTGGAGTTAAATGTGTATTTAATGTGGACAGGTCCAAAACAAAAATCAGCAGCTTCATGATCAGGCTTTGGTATGTTACCTTCACAAGGACCTCTCAATTGTATATTCTTTAAAATTAATGAACTCGACATCTTTGTGAGGGTGGTTTTAGACTCTTTTTTAATTGATCTGGAATTCTCATATAGAGGCCAATTTGTTGACGCTGCTCAATATTAATTTGAAATCCTAAATAATACAGCTTCAAAGCCATATTAATAGACATTTAGAGTGTTGGTTGACAACTTGGTTGATTTAGAAACCGAGGAAATTTCTTTACCTTGTTTTTTAACGGCTTCATTGTAAGCATTTTCTGGTGATGAATATCGTGACGTTTATTGAATCATGGCTCTAAGCAAAAGAAACACTAGTACCAAAGGCTAAAGTTCATTCAATTTATGTGTAAAGAAGGCTTATCTAACAAATTCGCAACCATTTTTATGCTAATCAGTATCACTTTCATATTTGTAATGGGATTTATTACAGAAGTTGATATGTTGGGTGAGCAATTTCTTTTGTGGGTGTATTTCATAGTGTTTTTGAATTGTTGGCTACCAGTATATCTATCTATGACAAGTCATTTTATTAAGAATTGATGGTTTCATCCATAGCAGGAAAAATATTTTGGGGAAAAAATCGGCAAACCAAAACTATAAGATTTTTTTTTTTAAATGGGGATTTAAACAGCAAAAATCAGATTTTAAATAAACCGTAAAAAAATGTAGAGAAAGAGAAAAACTACTTGTTTTTGAAATTTAAAGACATTTCCATAGAATAGAGATATAGTGAGCAAATAAAATAGAGAGTTTAGCCCATAAATTGTAGAAAATAGATTTTTGTTGTTTATATTCTTATTGCTGATTGTAGCAATAGATGAAGTTCAACAGATCTTCCTTGCAGATTGTAAATGTAATCAAATCTGATATAATTGTATCCTAAACAAAACCTATGGAAATTCTAAGTCTCAAATTCTGTGCATGTATTCTAAGTCAGATTTAATTCTTGTATTTCAAATCTTTTGATTGCAGAACATTTATCTATTTCGATAATGCAAATAGAAGATTGAATTCCCATTTATATTATGTGAGGAGACACACCTCAAGGAGAGACGCGTCTCATGAGAGGATGTGTCCCTTCAGCGTGCGGGCTCCCCTTAACAAACCGAAAATATTCGGTATTATTTATACACCAATTAGCATGCTTTAACAAGCAGCAATCAAATAATATAAAGTTTGATTTTATTCATTCATGAATTTCGATCATCATCTGAAATTCGAATAACTTATTTGTAGACATTATATTTTAAGAATAGTTCGATTAAATATAAATGATAATGATGCATGAATGCAATCATCATTTATATCTGACCGAAGCTATCTTAAATCAACACTCCCTCTTAGCTAGGGAAGATAACTCAAAACAAATAAGTAGAGATATCACCTTTACACGTGATATCGAAGATATGATATTGTTTTCTCAATTTTGTCAAGTCACATGACATTCTTCATAACACATCTTCATTATGGTATGTGCACTGACATCAAGTCTCATGATGTCTACCATAATAGTTCATGGCATATCCACGAATATATTTTTATCCACCATGATTATCTCTTAAGGATCACAATGATCTTCAAATGACATCAAGTCCCATGATATCCATCAAAGTGTCCAAGAGATACTATCATGACATGTCCATAGATATCAAGTCCCATGATATCTATCATGATAGTTCAACTCATCATTGTAGAGTCGTCACTTTACAATGTCACATACAAGTGTTCATTATTAGAAAGATCGTCACCTTTCAATAATGTACACAGGGTGAGAGGGCCCATAAAGTCATGGAGTCACACACATGACAAAAGAGTTTACACATTAAACATCTTTAAATATATTAGTACAACTTTTAAACAATTTGAATTTCAATCATAATATCAAATTACATTTCAACCATACCAAGTTTCTTCCTGAAGTGTTCAACCTTGATTCTGGAGAGAGGTTTGGTGAGAATGTCTGCTATTTGATCGTTTGTACTAATATACTCCAATTGGATCACATCCCTTTCTACCATGTCTCTTACATAATGGTAGGGGATCTCAATATGCTTTGATCTATCATGGAATACTGGATTTACAAAGAGTTTAATGCAACTCTGATTATCACAATGGATGATAGTAGGATTCAAGGGTTCACCAAAGAGTCCCACAAGCAATTTCCGGAGCCATACTGCTTCTCTTGCCCCCATAGAGGCTGCAATGTATTCAACTTTTGTCGAGCTTTGTGCTATTGAAGACTGTTTTCTGCTGATCCAAGAGATCATTGCTGATCCTAAACTCAAGCAACATCCTGATGTGCTTTTCTGATCGGTTACACTTTCAGCCCAATCTGAATCAGAGTATCCATGTAGATCTAGTTGGTCATTTCTGTAAAGAAGATATCTCAATATGTGTTTCACAGCCATAAGGTGAATTTCCTTTGGCTCACACATGAACTGGCTTAGAGCATTCACTGCATAGCAAATATCAGGTCTGGTGTTAACCAGGTACATCAATGATCCAATCATTTGTCTATATAGAGTGGAATCTACAAACTTAGATTCTGCTGCTGCTTCTTTTAGTTTGTGAAGGTTGGTTTCCATAGGTGTAGACATGGGTCTACATCCAACATTCCAAATCTCTTCAAAATATCAATAGTATACTTTCCTTGATTTAGTATGATGCCATTTGATTTCTGCCAGACTTCTAAACCCAGGAAGTAATGTAAAATGCCCAAGTCTTTCATGTCAAATTCTGAAGTTAGATCCTTCTTTCCTTGAGCAATGAGGTGATCTTCTCCTGTTATCAGTAGGTCATCAACATATAAAATAATTATTAGCATATCACCTTTAATTATCTTAAAATAAAGATTTGGGTCTGCATCATTCTTGGAAAATCCTAGTCCCAAGAGATAGCTGTCAATTCTTTCATACCAGGCCCTGGGAGCTTGTTTAAGTCCATATAGTGCTTTCTTTAGTCTACATACATGTGAGTCAGGTTTATGTATCACAAAACCTTCAGGCTGTTCTTGATAGACTTCCTCTTCAATGGTCCCATTTAGGAAGGCAGTTTTCACATCCATTTGATGGATCTTCCAGCCTTTAGCTGTTGCAATGGCTATCACTGCTCTCATAGATGTGTATCGGGCAACAGGTGCAAATGTTTCTTCATAATCAATGCCTTCCTTTTGTGAAAAACCTCTAGCCACAAAATGTGCCTTTTGTTTTTCTATACTGCCATCAGCAACATGTTTGATTTTGAAGAGCCATTTAGAAGAGACAACAGATTTCTCTTTTGGTCTAGGCACTATATCCCATACATCATTTTTTAGAATGGACTGATACTCTTCTGTCATTGCATCCTTCCATACTTGATGTCTGAAGGCTTCTGTAACACTGACGGGTTCTGAATTTATGATAGAATTCATTAGAGCAACATAGCTTGAGAACCTTTTGGGTCTTTTACTTTCCCTAAAGGTTCCTTTGGGTGCTGCATGATTCTCAGCTTCTTTGATCATCTTTCTAGCCCAAAGTGGCCTCTTCTGAAGTAGATTGAAGTTCATTTGTTATTTCCTCAGGATACTCCCTCTGAATCTTAGGAGTAGGTTCCACTTCTAAGACTCTAGGGGAATAAGTTTCTATCTCACTTGAACTCCTTGCCTTTTTGAATGCAATGTCTTCTTCAAAGATGACATCTTTGCTCAATTCAATTTGTTTATGGCCGGGTATGAATATCCTGTAGGCTTTAGAGGTTTCACTATATCCCACAAATACCCCTTTCTTTCCGGAAGGTTCTAGTTTGAATCTCTTCTCTTTAGGCACATGAATATAGACTACGCAACCAAAAATCATAAAGTGACTAATATCAGGTTTTATGCCAGTAAAAGCTTCTTCAAGAGTTTTGTTATCTAGATGAGAATGTGGACATCTATTTTGGATGTAAACAACAGTTCTAGAGGCTTTTGCCCAGAAAGAGGTTTCTATGTTCTGGTCAAGTAACATTGCTTTTGTAGCTTCTACAATGGTTCTATTTTTCCTTTCAACAACACTGTTTTGTTGAGGGTTGTAGGCTACTGTAAACTCCCTCTTAATCCCAACATTCATGCAAAATTCCTTAAAGATTTCAGAGGTGTATTCTTTCCCATTGTCTGTCCTTAGGATTTTGATTTTCTTCCCAGAGAAGTTTTCAGAAAGAGCTTTGAACTCTTTAAACCTTTTAAGGATTTCTATTGACTCTTTACACTTAAGAAAATAAATCCAAGTCTTCCTAGAGAAGTCATCTATAAATATAACATAGTATAGGAAGCCTGCCATGGAGGGTACTGACATGGGTCCACATAAATCAGAGTGAACCAGTTCTAGCACATCTTTGGCTTTACTCAAGTTGTTGTGAAAGGATCCCTTTGTATTCTTTCCTAGGGCACACCCTTTACAAGCCCCCTCATGAGTTGGCTTTAACTTAGGCAATCCTGTTACTAGTTTTTCCGCAGATGGTAGGGCACGAAAATGAAGGTGTCCTAATCTTCAATGCCAAATTTCATTTGAGTCAGAAGCTTGAAGGGTAAGGGCTTGCTTGATGTCCGTGCATAGTTTGTAAAGATACCCTTGTCTTAAACCTATGGTTTGAGCTTTCTTTATAGTGGAGTTTTTAGGCCATGCCAGAACTTTCCCGTCCATGAAGGTAACCCTATATCCATTGTCTTCAAGAGCAGAGATGGATATTAGATTTCTCTTTATTCCTGGCACAAACAGGACTCCAGTGAGTTGTAGTGAGAGACCAGATTTCAATTTTATGAAGCAAGTTCCCACCCCTCTTACAGGGTGTGCAGAATCATCCCCAATAGTTACTTCTTCATCAGTTTCTTCAGTCATAGTGTCTAGGTGTTCTCTGAACCCAGTGATGTGTCTTGATGAACCACTATCAATTACCCAGTTGTTGATGTTGTTAGATACTTGACTTGATAATGCTGTATAGAATACAAATTTCTCAGATTCATAGTCTGAATTTGATTTTCCTACTTTAGCAAAAGATGCTTGTTGTTTTGTTCTATCAGGGCACTTCATTGCATGGTGCCCATATTGATCACATCTGAAACATTGTACTTGAGAGATGTCTTTCCTCTTCTTGAATGATCCTTTTCCATAGGAATTTCTCTTTCTCTTAAATGGTCCTTTCCTGTAAGAGTTCTTCTTACCCCTTTTATTAGATGTTGTGTTGAGCACATGAATGTCCTCATCAATGGGTTTTTGTTTGTTTTCTTTTGTTGAGAGTCTTGTTTCCTCTTGTAAGTAGTTTGTTCTTACCCTGTCAAACTTGGGGAGTTTAGATCTCGCACTTATTCCTTGAACAAATGACTCCCATGAGTTTGGTAGGCCTCCTAGTGCTATTAGTGTTAACTCTTTGTTATCAATTTGATATCCAATTGTTGATAATTGACCCCTTAGTTCAGTGATCCTCATGAAGAAAGCATTAATAGATTCTCCTTTGTTTATTTGGACATTGTTGAGTTGCCTTTTTAATGCAAGAGTCCTATTGGTGTTGTTTATTTCAAAGGTGCTATCAAGGGATTTGAACATTAAATATGCAGTTTCATGTTTTGCTAGAATGGGTACTATATGGTCCCTAACTGCATCTACTAAGATTTTCATGGCTTTTTCATTGTTCTCAATCCATTGAGTTTTCTTTGGATCATCCTCTGGTTCCCTCTTGTTTTCTCTCACAAATGAGTCTAACTTATTTTCTTTGAGAATCATCATGATTCTGAATTTCCATGAGGTGAAGTTGTTTGCTCCTTCAAGACGGTCTTCAAATCTGATCACACTTGACATTATGAAGAATGTGATGTGAATTTGATTTCTTAAAAAATACGATTTTTCCTAAGTAATCTGATATCTAGATTTGATTTTGATTCACTCAACTTGGCTTTGATACCATGTAAATGTAATCAAATCTGATATAATTGCATCCTAAACAAAACCTATGGAAATTCTAATTCTCAAATTCTGTGCATGTATTCTAAGTCAGATTTAATTCTTGTATTTCAAATCTTCTGATTGCAGAACATTTATCTATTTCGATAATGCAAATAGAAGATTGAATTCCCATTTATATTATGGGAGGAGACATGCCTCAAGGAGAGACGCGTCTCATGAGAGGACGTGTCCCTTGAGCGCACGGGCTCCCCTTAACAAACCGAAAATATTCGGTATTATTTATACACCAATTAGCATGCTTTAACAAGCAGCAATCAAATAATATAAAGTTCGATTTTATTCATTCATGAATTTTGATCATCATCTGAAATTCGAATAACTTATTTGTAGACATTATATTTTAAGAACAGTTCGATTAAATATAAATGATGATGATGCATGAATGCAATCATCATTTATATCTGACCGAAGCTATCTTAAATCAACACAGACCTTATTGGGTTGATTTGAAACTGCAGTTCTGAAATTTGGATTTCCAATTAGGGAGTCTTGATAGAAGGCTATGGTGTCCTTGAGGGGGTAGGCCAATGTCCCACTCAGCCTAAAATTAAAAGTGGCTATAGGAGTTTTGAATGCCTCCTAAAATAAATAAAGGGTGGTGTGGTTGGAGTGGAGCGGATCAGTTCCATCTTTGATTTCATTCAATAAACTATGCTAGTATATAAGGGTTTTCTAAGTAAAAAGGATTTTTGTATTCTATATATTTTTTGGTTTCTGAATTTTTTATAATTTTTTGTATTTTGATTAGATATGAAATCGAAATCTCTGCTAAAAAGAATCTAATCAAACTGGAAATAAAACAAGTTTTATCTCTCTCTCTCTATATATATATATTTTAATTTATATATATATCTTTTTTCCAGAAGCAGGCAGAAAATAAAAAATCAGATATTAAAATTAAATATCAAACTTAAGCAACAGCAATCTATAAAAGTTAATTATTCTATTTATTATTTTAATTTAATATCCAAGCTAAATACAGAATTAATAATAAAATAAACTAATGCCAAAATGAGTAAAAATCTATGTGTATGCAGAGATTTTAGTTCTATTTAAAGCTGTAACAGCAATATTAATTTTATTAGGGTTTCCTATCCAAATCACAGCAGATGGAAACTAAGCCAAAAAGCTAGCCGCCAAACTAAGGGACGGCTGTTAGTCTTTGTAATGTAATTTATTTATGGATTGACAGCAATAATCATGTGTTTGATACTAATAATAATACAGATGAATGAAAAAGGGTCTGCTACTCACAGTGACATGGAATTTTTCATATAAATGGAACTAAACAAAATTCTGATGTCAGCGAAATAATAGTAGTTCTTTATAATTTTAAATGTAACAGTCCTTAATTTTACAGACCCAGTGATGCACATAACAGATGCTCTTAAATGTGCTGCTTTTTTCTGCCTCCTGACTCCTTGCAACTAATCCCGTCTTTTTTGCCCATACCAGCAAGCTTGCGTTTGCAGTTGTGCCCTAAAAAATGATGCATAACTGTGTTATAAATAATGGTTTTCTGGGTTTCTCGGGTTACATGGGTTGGTGGGAGTGAGTGACAGTTTATACACGATTTAAATGTGAAAAAATGATTGAAAATAGCTATCAATGATTTTTTGTTTGAATGCAATTTTTACCCTGAAAAAATTGCTGGCAGATCTGATTTGCGATTTTTTTCCAATGTAATGTCTCTACCAAGAAATTTTAACAAACTTGCAAATTTTCCAATGTCAGCTCCAGGACATTTCATCAAACAATTGGTTGTTAGCTGAGCTTGAGTATATTTCAACAAGAGTTTGCAGAAATGTCTGACAGAATGTTTTAACCTGTGTTGCATGTTATTCAAGACCATACCATACATGAAATGATAGATAAAACATGAATGCTAGTCACCACTGTGATTGCTGAATAAACTCAAACTGCTGTTTGCTGATGATATTGAAACAGAAATTACAACAGCAAATTTAACTGTTTGGAGTTATGATCTGGAAATGAAAATGTAATACTAACCCTGTCAATTGGAATAGATTAGAAACTTAATTTGACACTGTTATTACAATAGCTAGGACTGCTGAAATGAAGCTACAGGTCTGCAAATTAATTTTCATTACTTTCTACACAGTTTGCTTGCATAATGGTTTGATAGTAAGTGACCTCCAAAGTAGCTGGGCGATACAAATCAGTGATATTTAATGGCAATCAATTCTTTTCAGATTTTTAAACAACTTTGTCAATCATCATAATATTGGTGCAGACTGCTACAGGTTTCCACACTTTGATTTGTGCTTCATCCAATGCATAAGTCTTATTGCTGTTGTAGAAATTTGAATCCCATTACTCTTACAACAACAAATAAATGACCTTAAATCTGTCCCAAAGTCAGCGACTCCACCTTCTCTATAGTTGGAAACACTTAGAGATGGAATGTCTAGGACAAGGACAACAAAAATCTCTTGTACGAGGCAGTGCCACTCACCCAAAACCTCACACCTTCCCTCAAACCCTAGGTTCTCAGCATGCAACAGGCCAACCGATAAATTATACAATAGTGCTTTAAAAACAATAATAGTACTCCCTAAACTCAGCCGCTTCCTTTTCCCCAACAAACCACAATTAAATAGGTCATAACCAATACATTTCAAAGATAACAATTAATAAAGGCAGCTAAAATCTTGAACCAATGGTGCAGCCAGCCATGTTAAATTCATCACCCATAAGTGTATTATCTGCAAAGCAAGTCATCAATAAATTTCACCTTTTCCAAATTTCCTTCTAACAAACCTCAGAAAGATATTCAAAATTCAGTACAACTCTGTCTCTTATAGCACACTTGTGAATCTTGAGTTAACCCACCATAACATTGGCTAGGGAGACAGACTTCATCGAAACCAATCTTCGCTATAGGGTTTTCGTCCAAGGGCTGTAAAAAACTGCTCAATCCCATAACTGGGGTTTAAAAAAAATATCAAATGCCAAGAATATCAAGAATGAGGAAATGACTCCTCTCAATCTCCTTGTATAACCCTGTTTGAGATCTTATTAGAAGTTATATTTTATAACCATTTAATAACTTTCTAGAAAAATCATATTTAATTTTCTTATAAATTGACTTTTTTTTTTTTTTTTTTAATTGTACGAGTCATTTTTATTATTAAAAAAATAATTATATTTCCACACAACCACCAAGTTGCAAAAAATACTAGAATAAACCTAAAATGAATTTTGGCCATGCTAAAATACTCTTAAGCTCTTAGGATATCGAATTATATGAAAATTGGTGTTTTCCAAAACTAACAAACTTTTCCAAGAAGTGTGGAGAGCTCCTTGAATGTCAAAACTGCATTAAGAAAGTATTGTTGGACTCATTTTGATTACCCGAGCCCTTGCCACTGTTAGAATTCCTTTCCTATAAAGTTGTCATTTTCCAAAAATCTTGGAACTTTCCTAGAATGTTGGAATGGATCGAAAGGGGACATTACATCCAAATTTTTGCTTCTATGGTTTCATCCACCATCTTTAAGTATTAGTCAAGTTGTTTACAATAATTACATTATCTGTGTTAGAATATAATATTACATCTAAATATATAGTGTTACAAGACTCGCACAAACTCAGTGAATACTCGCGAGTCTCGAAGCGGGTGACCCTAAGCGAGTCCCAGAGACTTGGCTACTGAGTACTCGCCGGACTCAGCAGACTCGTCGAGTCTCGTGCCTCAGACTCGGGCATTTTAATTATTTAAAAAAAAAAAATTGCAATCTTTCATTTACAATTTTTTTAATTAAATGGTGTGCGCCATGAAGGTTTGTGTGGTTTTGAAGGTCTTCATTTGGGCTTGGTGGCGGGGGCTCCACCCCTCGACCTCGCGAGGGGCGCCGCCCCCAGACCCTCGCAAGGGGCGCTGCCCCCAGACCCCGTTGGGGTGTTTTTCCCAAACCCTCATCAAACTATAGGTCTAAGCATGTTATAGGCCAATGATGAATCATGATCATAAAACCTACAAAATACATATCCCCTGTTGCAAATCTTTGCATCTTTCATAGTCAAAGCCATAATCAAGGATTATCTTGTTTCATACTTTAGACAACAAAACATGCAGTCTTGAAGGCTACAATAAAATTGTAATAATAAATTCGTTACTTGAATATACATACCAATCATTGAGACGCAAGCAAATATCATGGCTACATCATCATCTAGGACCTATCTTAGACACTAGCGCATGACTTCTTGTGATGTTGGGATGAGTAATCCAAGCTCTTCTGAGCCATAGACTTATATTTTTAGTTTTGATATTTGTTTTGATGCCATGGATTTCATATTCCATGAGTTTTGTATACATTTGACAATATTTATATATCTGAATGTGTTATTTCCTTCAGCTAAAACTTACGTTTATACTTATGTGATCGATGTATGTTTGTGTATGGGATCATAGTAATTTCTATTTGATGATGTTATTGTGTCTTTAAGGTTTATTTATTAAAGGGTGCATGAAACAAGTTTTAAATCCTTAAAAATCTCTGAATTTCTTGTGTTTTTCTATTTGCCGAGTCTTTGTTGAGTCTGCGCCGAGTCTGGGCTCCGAGTTCGAGTCCGAGTCCGAGTCAAAAATTGGCTTGCCGAGTCCGAGGCAAGTCCGAGTCTTGTAACACTGAATATATACACAATATTAAACAATACTAATGCTTCATTGTCATTGTTTAATATTGAACAGTGGTTGGTTTGTTAGGTATTTGATCAATTACATGTTAACCAACTATATCATTTGTATATATTGCAAATTTATTTCACTGGTAAAATTGCTCAATGCTTTTCCAATTTTATAATGGTATCAGAGTAGAACAATTGTATGCTTGGGAATTGAAGAAACCATGTAAACTTTGGAAGTGGACAAAGGATGCTGGAGCATGCACATTGTGAAGAAGTGTTGAAAGAAGCACCATTTATATAGAGAAAAGAATACCTCAAAAAGAGTGCGAGAGAAGCATCAAAATGTTCAAATCAAAACTTGTAGAGCACTCAGTTATATTGAGAGGGCAGGGGGGGGGCGGGGGTTGAATTAGTATAACAGCAATCTTTTACTTTACACACGATTTACGTGGAAACCCTTGTGGGAGAAAACCACTGCAAATTATTGCTTATATTAGAACTTCTCTTACAATCTTTGTAGGCATCAACCCACTGGAGAAACCAATCCCCACTTACAAGATTTGTAGGCACCAACCCACTGGAGACACCAATCCCCACAACTGAGCACCAACTCAGCAAGGGACACCAATCTCTTATTTTGAGAGGCACCAACCCCAACCACAACAGAAGTCTTTGTGTTCTTGATAATTTTCTTTCAAAACTTGCTTTAACAAATCTGCTTAAAACCACTCATAAAGTCTATTCAAATTGTTTCCCAGATCTGTTCCAATATCCTCTATAAGTCTGCTCCAATGCTTCATGAATCTGCTCATACAAATTTCATAGATCTGCACATATAAACCTCATATATCTGCACTTTAATCTGCTCATAAGGTCTGATAATAATACCTTCAGATCTGCTCACAATTCTGCTTTATATCTGTATAAGTCACCTCCAAAAGTCTGCCATAAATTTTCTTCCAAGGTCTGCTATAAATCTTCTTCAAAGGTCTGCCATAAATCTGCTTCTCTCCACAAATCTGCTCCAACTTTCTTCAATACAAATCTGATTTATCCTTAATAATATTCTGTTCTAGATCTGCTGCAACTCTGCTCTTATTCACTTATTTTTCATTACTTGCTTACTTCTAAAAACTCTCCACTTTATGCCTTTTAAATTCTTTTTTTATTTGTCAAATGAGGCAATCTTAGGAGGTCGGCTCTATAAGCATTTGTTTTTTAATTTATTTCAAATTCGTCCACACAGGGGCACTTTATCAATAGGGTCAGCCAGCCCTTAACAATTTAACTTTATTTTATTTTAAACTTTAAAGTAGGCACCAATATGATTGTGGCAATTCCTCTAAGGGTTGGCCTTATTCAAATATTTCATTTTGTCTTTGATCTCCCTTATAAAGAATAAGTTCTTTGCTGCAATAGTCTGCCTTGTGATAATAAATGTTCTTCATAAACTCATCACTCTCATACATATGAAGTCGGCCAGCAACATAAGAAATTCACTTCATAAATTTAAGCTTGTCTTATATATGCCAAAACAAAAGGTGGCCAGATAATACCATAAACTTGTCTTCTTGGTCTCTTGATTTCATTCTTTACTTGAGTTACTTTGTATGGCGATTAGTGGCCTTTGACCTTTATTCGATTTCGTCCATATCAATAACAACCACACACCTTTGACATCAATGGCAATATTTCCAACAATCTCCCTCTTTGTCATTGATGGCAACACAAACATAATCCTCTCCTTTTTCACTGCTCCCCTTTTCTGTATTTCTCCCCCTTTGACATCAATGGCAAAGGGAAACTTAGTATTTTCTCAAAGAAAAACCCCCCCTAGCTGTAATACTTCCTCTTGACATCAGCGGTATCATTCTTGTTTTTCCTATATCTCTTCCTTGCAGTAACTCTCCCTCTATGACATCAATAGAAACAAGATGCCTCATTACCTTCATCTAGAATATGCATTAGCTGATCTATCTTTTGAGAGCACACGATTATGTTATGTCACCGAAATTTGCAACCCTAAAAGTATAAAGCATTGAGATGCAAAATAAGTAAATTAAATAAATAACAATATAAATATTAAAAATATAAATATAAATATCAACCATTTAAATAAATATATTTACAATAAATTCACTTCATAAATATAATAGTAAAATGGGAAATATATAATATTATTACTATGAAATATAAAATAATATATATTGAAAGGGAATTCAATTATTAAAATAACAACAAACAACAGCCAGCGATTCATTTAAATACAGCAGCGGTTCATCTAGAAAAAGACTAAGGGAAAGGCTGCGATCCATACTAAGCAATAATACTTCCAGCCAGCGATTCATTTAAATACAGCAGCGGTTCATCTAGAAAAAGACTAAGGGAAAGGCTGCGATCCATACTAAGCAATAATACTTCCAGCCAGCGATTAATATTATGGGAGAGCAGCAATTATACTATGCAGCAATATATCCATGACTTAGGCAGTGGTTAATAAAAGGCAGATTTAATTTATTAAGGAAAGCATTTGTTAAAAGAAGTCAGCGATCAATAATCAAATAGTAGTTAGTTTAAATAAAAGACATGTCCCTTCGATAGGAGGTGTCTATCCCAAAGGATGCACCCTTTAGTATACAGGAATATATATAAAGGATTCAAATCATTTGCAATGGGAAGGGGAGGAATAAGAAGAAGGGATCGATTAGGATATAAAGAAGATATCTGCTTGTCAAAGAATTCTGTCTGTACTGTAAGTTAAAATAATTGTGGAGGAATAATCATAGGATATAATGTATTGTTTAATTATGATCTATAATACATACAAAGTGGTTATGGGAAGATTGAAAACAGTCGAGGATAATTATATATAGATTAACATAGTATATATATATATTGTTTAATTATGATCTATAATACATACAAAGTGGTTATGGGAAGATTGAAAACAGTCGAGGATAATTATATATAGATTAACATAGTATATATATATATATATATATGTAATGTATATAGCATTAAGCAATAATGATAGCTTGCAACAATTATTGAGTCTTATAAACCATTATGATGCTTTAAAATAAATATGAATAAAAGCATTGGTATTTGTGTGATCTATACTAACGATATCTTCCGAGTGATTAAGAACAAATCATTGATCAAGAGAATAAGATGCCGACCCGTAGTATGGAGGAAACAAACCGATTGTTTGGTATAGTCATGTGTATTTCTGCCCTTGATTATCTTATACCCATATAAATATTGCTATGCATAATAGATGAATGTTGAATGTGAATTTATATGTTAAATACAAGATGTTTTGACTGTCTGATCGTCTTTATAGCAGCAATCTAATTATATGAATATGCATTATCACTGTAGGCATGGATCTTGATATATGATATGTATAGATGCTATTATATTTTTAATGCCTAAGATAAGCTGTGTGTTTGAAAACTTGCTCGGGAGGAAGGGCTTGAGAAAGTGGTGTGTGCCTAGAGACCCCACTTAAGATCCACGCAATCCTAAGGCAAGGATGGGCCATGGATGAGTGGAAATTCCACTTAAGATCTGCCCAGTCCAAAGGTAGGGATGGGCCATGGATGGGTGGAGGTCCCCACTCAAGTCCGCCCGGACCAAGAAAGGGACGGGCCATGGAGGGTTGGTAGGCCCAAGGCCAAGGCCCCCACTCAAGTCCGCTCAAACCAAGAAAGGGATGGACCATGGAGGGTTGGTAGGCCTAGATCACTTGTAAGCTCCGCTGGCTTCCTCTAGTAGGCGAAGTGTCTTCTAAGGTTGTGACATGGGTGGAGAAAGCAGGTACAAGACACCAGCAGGGAGAGTTGTGGTACACAACCTCTTAGGCTTGGCAAATGGTTTCGGGCGGATCCATCCATGTTGCTCCTCCTAGTTCATAATAGTTGCATTTGTGATGAAGCTATAAATGTGATGCCATGATGCTAATGCTAACAGATATGTGCATGTGTGGAAATACTATTCATGCGGTGAATGTAGGTTTAAATCAAGATTCCACCAATAAAGAGCTACTCATTGGATAAGGAGAAAACCCTAACCCTAGTTTGTGGAACTTGTGATCAATAGACGAATTTTAGGGCAGATTGGGACAGGGGACATTACAAATTATACTGAGAGGGGGGGGGGATGTAAATCAGTATAATATAATCTTTTACTTTTTCAAACTAACAACCACAATAGTATCATTTTCACAATATGATTCACATAAGATCTAACAATTATGCAACACAAGAACACACAATTTACCTGGAAACCCTTACGGGAGAAACCACGACAAAAGATTGCTTTTAATTTTTATATAAATCTCTTTTACAATCTTTGTAGGCACCAACCTACGGGAAACACCAATCCTCTCTTATAGAATTTGTGAGCACCAACCCGTTGGAGACACCAATCCCCACTTGTAGAATTTGTAGGCACCAACCCACTGGAGACACCAATCCCCACAACTGAGCGCCAACTTAGCAAGAGACACCGATCTCTTTTATATGAGGCACCAACCTTGTCAATATGGGGCACCAACCTCTCCAATATGAGGCACTGACCTCTTCAATAGAATCTTGTCTTCTTGAGAATAAATCTTCTTTACAAATAGCCTTAAATGATCTCCTTTTATATTCTCCTCAAAATCTTCACACACAAATCTGCATATATTCTCTTTCTTAAATATTCATACACAAATCTGCATATATTCTCTTTCTTCAATCTTCATACACAAATCTGCATATATTCTTCTTCTTAAATCTTCTTGTTCTTGGATGATATATCTTTGTGTCTCACACACTTCCCTTCTTCACAAATCTACTTGTATGATTTACATTTATTCCTCATGTCTCACACATTTCTTATTCCCTTCTATATCTTCATATTTCTATGAAGAGATACATCCTTTCAAAGATAATGACCCTTCAAATGGCCACGACTCCTCTTAAATAATAATTGCTGCCTTTTCACACATCCACAATAATATATTTTTGTCCTCCACACACTTCTCTCTTGACCAATAAATCTTCCTTTCTATTCCACACACTATTTATATCTTTACATCTCAATGAAAAGTTGCATTTGCATCTCTTTGGAAGAGAACTCTTTAAAAGGATATGTCTTTTTGTTAAGACTAATTGCTGCCTTTTAATACTTTTTTCTTTCTCCTTAATGGTTGCCTTTGAATGATGATCTATTATTTTCTTATTCTTCAATGGTCATAGCTCTTCAACATGTCTGTTGTGTTGATGTTTTGCAGCGTCTGGATTATACTTCCAGCCTTGCACGACTTACAAGAAGAGAATGAAAAATTGAATGTAGCCTTATGGCTATTCAATTTTATATATGCTTGAGACTTCAAGTTATAAGAAGGCCGACCTTGTGTAAATAATTGATGATCTTATATCATTTGATTTGGGTCGACCTTACTTTGTATTTTGTAATTTAATTATTTAATAAGGGAAGCCAACCTCCTTGTTGAGTCACCTCATTTTGTATATATACAAGGTCATGTTTGTTCATTCACACATCAAGTTCATTGAGCATAATTCGCATTACAAGCAGAAGTTCGCACTTAAGCAACAGAGTATCATCTTGCAGCAGCAGGCCGATTTCAAGGAGAAACATATTTGCTTCTAGGAGAGGCGCTAGTATTCATTGTATCAATTTCGGCCTTGTGCTGGGCTTGTATTGTAAGCAGATTTCTGCTCTTTTTTTTTTTTTTTTTGGTGAGTGCTATCAATAGGGGATAGCTCCCAATTACATGTCGTGCCAAGTTGGATACCAGTATACAGTCTAGATCAGGATGGATTCCAGTGTACAGTCAAGATCCCACTATCAATCTATGTGTTTACCGCCAAGAGAACCACCGTCTATTAGCCCAGTCCATGTACCGAACCATGCTCAACCAGTTTGCATATTGAAGCACTGAAGCCCATGTCTTTTTTGTCATGCGAGAGGGCGACGAAGAGATCAAAACACACCAGTCCCAACAAATTTGTCCAATCTTCCGTCCCACCACTTCTGGGTAAAGATCCTGCCCATGAGGCCACCGAATCTTGTAGTTTCAGCCTGTCAAGCACAATTAAATTTTACTTTTGTAGTTTCAGCCTGTCAAGCTCGATGATTTCAATCAGGCCCGACCACCTTTTAGGATTCGAGTCAATGACAGTTTGATCCTCTTGAACAACCTCACCATTTGCAAGGCAGTTTGCCGCCTTGTTGGCCTCTCTATAGGTGTGAGCAATAGAATAGTTGTCGAGTTTGTTCAAAAGTCCTTTAATCGTTATTAGTCAGTTGTCCATCATCCAACTAAAAGATTTCCCAGTTGTAACTGTTGTGATACACACCAAAGAGTCCCCCTCGATCTCCACCATATCAATACCTTTATTAATACACAACCTCAAGCCGAGTGCCAATGGTTCCATTTCGGCCAAGTTGTTAGTTCGAATGCCTAGATTCTTAGAAGCCGCCCACACACAGTGTCCTTCGTAGTCTCTGATTATGCATCCAGCGCCAGCCAAACTGGGATTTCCCTTGGTGGCGCCATCAAAGTTCAGCTTCCACCTGAAAGTTTTCAGGTTCTTCCAAAAAACCTCCTTTCGATTGATTTTCTTTATGCCCATGATTTTTGTTTTTGGATATTTTAGGCTTTTCCATTCTTTTTGAATCTCTTCATCCCACCTTGTGAATTTTGAATTTGGGCTGATTCTAGTTCTGTTGTTTGCTACCTCGATTTTTGCGTAATGAATTTTTTGAATTAGCAGCTCAATGTTTAATGATTCGCCCTTAAAGATCCTCCTATTTCTTTCTTTCCATAAATTCCAAATTAATAAGGATGGAGTTGTCATCCATAGGCTATGCCAATAACCCTTTTTGTTCACCTTTGGCCAACTGATCAAAAAATCCTTCAATTTGTCCAATCTAGAACCAGACCAGTTGAAAGCCCTCTGCAACCAGTCCCAACACATAGAGTCCACTTTGCAAGTTAGAAATAAATGGTCCACACTCTCCTCCGCTTGTTCACACAACATACATCTCGATGGACCGACAATACCTAATCTTTTCAATCTCTTCGTAGTGAGACAACGATGATGTAAAGCCACCCAAAGAAATGCCCCAGCCTTAGGAAGCACCGCATTATTCCAGCAGAGAACCGCCAACCCATCCTTCTGTTCACCAAGAGCCACCTGTATCTGATACCCCAACTTGGCTGAATAGTCACCAGACTTGGCCCCACACCAGATGATGGTGTCGTTGTTGTCATTTAGGCTAATCACCCTTTTACTCAACTCCAGTTTCAACTCCTCAATTAGCTCTTGTGGGATGGGGAACAAACTGACGTCGATCCAATTACACTCACCCCCCAAGCTGTCCTCGTCCACAGTCATGTAATCAGCAACCTTCGACCCAAACAAGTCTTTTAACTGACCAATATGTGGGTCAATGTCCAAAATCTCAGTGAGGCTCTGGTACTCGTTCCAAGAGTCAGACCAAAAGTCAGCCGATTGCCCATTCCCAATCCTCCAAGACAAATGACAAGTAATCAAAGGCCTGCATTTTTTCATGAACCTCCACGTCGCGGAGCCCTCGGGTAAATTGTCAACAGTGAGTATTCTTGATGGCTCGTTATTATCCAAATACTTATTTTGGAATACCCGACACCATAACTTCTCAGGCTGCTTGAACATCTTCCAGATCAGTTTCGCCTCCAGTGCCATATTTTGCTGTCTGAATTTGTGCATGCCAGCCCCTCCATCCTCCTTCGTCCTACAAGCGGTTTCCCAACCAATAAGGGGAATCTTCTTTACTTCTTTGGAGCCTTCCTAGAGAAACCTTCTGAGGGTACACTCTATGCTTTCCTCCACTTTCCTAGGGGCATCATAGCAGGACATAGTGAAGATTGGGATTGCAGACAGGACCTCCCTAACCAATGTTAACTGCCCAGCCAAAGAAAGCCATTTATTCTTCCAGGACAACGCCCTGTTTCTGCATTTTTCCACCACCTCATTCCAGTGGCGAGTCCTATAGGCACCCTCAAAGATCTGCACTCCAAGGAACTTGGCCGATAGCCTTTCGGTCTGGAATTCCAAAATGGAGGCAATTGCCTGCTTTAAACTATCATGTGTTTTGAAGAAGTAGATTCTTGATTTGTCCTTGTTCATCCTTTGCCCAGATTGTCGTTCATACTCCTTTAGTGCCTCTTTAATGCATTTTGCCTCCTACAAACTTGCTTCCCCGAACAGAGTCGTGTCATCCGCAAATTGTGAGTGTGTGATTGACTCCATGTTTGGCGCCACTGCGATACCTTTCCACTCCAAATTTCGCTTGCGAGATTTGATTGCACAACTTAAAGCTTCAACCATGGTCACAAACAAGGATGGGGAAATGGGATCCCCTTGACGCAAACCATTGGTGGCTTGAAAGAAGCCGTAGGGTGCCCCATTCACAGATATAGAGAAACGCACCGAGGATATGCATTGTTTGACCAACTCAATCCAGTGCCAGCAGAAACCCAATCTTTCCATAACTTTCCAAAGAAACTCCCACACCACCATGTCGTAAGCCTTGCTCACATCGAGCTTGATTATCATGCCTACCCTTTGATTTGCCTTTTATGTGTGTGCTACTTCACTGGTGAGCAGAATGCCGTCAATGATTTCCCTTCCCGGTATAAAGCCATTTTGTTCCGTAGAAATAACTTTCCCTAGAATTCGCTTCAATCGATTTGCCAGTACTTTAGCAATAATCTTATAGATGGTATTACATAAAGATATGGGTTTGTAATCACTGAACGACTGGCAATCAATTTTTTTGGGAATTAGTGCAATCACCGAATTGTTTATGTCTTTGACAAACCTTTTTGTTTTTCGGAAGTCTTCCACTAACTGCCAAATTTCTCTGCCCATGAAGTGCCAACACTTTTGATAGAATCTCGCCGTGAATCCATCAGGCCCGGGAGCTTTATCCGGGTGCAGCTGAAAAAGTGCATGTTTTACCTCTTCCAATGTAACTACCTCACACAGCATCCGGTTATCCGCATCACCCACCCTCCTCTGAATCGCATCCAATATGCCACCATCCCTATAGACATCATTTCTACCTCCAAGGAGGTTTTTGAAGAAGGCGGCCGCTACCTCTCCAACCTCTTCGTGACCCTTTGCAACGTGTCCATATGTGGTTCGGATTTCCTCGATTTTATTTGCCGCACGTCTGGCCAACATTGAAGCATGGAAATTTTTTGTATTTGCATCACCCTCCCTAAGCCACACCTCCCTGGACTTATCTCTCCAATAAATCTCCTCCCTCTTCAAGATTTCAGCGAGCGCAACTTTTAGTTCTTTTTCTTTTAAAAATTCTTAATTCCTCATACCCTCTCTAATGACCTTTTCATTCAGCAATTTCAACTCCTCCTCCACCTTTGCCTTTTCAACAAAGATATTCTGGAATTTTTCTTTGTTCCAATCTCTTAGCTTTTGTTTTATGTACTGTAATTTTTTGGAGAATTGAAAACTGATCAATCCCTCAATCCTAAATTCCTTCCACCTCCAAAAGGCCCAATAGCTTGTCGTCTCGCCACCACATGTTCAGGAATTTGAAGCAGGTTTTTTGAGAATTGATACCGTCTGTAACCTCCAATTCAACAGGGTAGTGATCCGAGAAGGAGACGGGTAAAATGCATGTGTTCACCTGAGTAATGTTATTCCTCCATGCCGGGGAGATCAAGAACCGATCCAGTCTTTCAGAAATAGATGTGAAATCCTTGCGGCGGTTAGTCCAAGTGTACACCTCGTTCGAGGTGGGGCAATCCTCCAAGCCCGAGTAGGCTACAAAATTTCTGAAATCCAGCATGACCTGATTGACATTTTTTATTCCGCTACTTTTTTCAGACAACCCCAAAATCGCATTGAAATCACCGCCTATGATGATCCTACTGTCCATTCTGTCCCGCAAAAAATTTAACATTGATCCCCAAAGCTTTGCCTTATCCTCCGTTTTTGTTGGTCCATAGATGTTCACAATTATGAACTCGTAGTTAATGGCCAAATTGTAAACCTTCGCGGCCATCCAGCATGGGAATGAGCAAATTAAACTCACTGACACAGCCAAATCGCGCCACATTATGCCAATTCCACCAGCCGCCCCATTCGAATCCTGGAAGCAACCTTTCCAAGGCTTGCAATATTCCACGAAGGAACTCCCCTCCTTACTCGACAATTTGGTTTCTTGAAGTAAAATTAGACTTCCAGAAAAACTCTGCTTGTCAGGGGCCTTTAGACCCCTGACATTCCAAGTGATTATCTTCATTGATTCCCAAGGGAGGGGCTGCCTCCCTTGGTACTTAGAAACTTCTTAATGCTTGTGAGTTTCTTTGCAATAGCCTCCTCCTCCCTTAGTTCCTTAAGGGTCTTCCTTCCCCGAGATTTTCCGCCGTTGTCAATTTTGCCCATTCCAAGGATTTTGGCAGCGGATTGTGAGATGCACCTTTCTTCGATTATGTCCAGTGCATCGACCTCTTGCTCCTGCTCTGATTCAGAGTCGTCCAAGGCTTGGATGGGATCTTCATCCTTTTCAGTTTCGATTGTCGCTTGGCCAGCCGTTGGAAGTGAGATCGAGGCAGGATTAGATTGCGCGTGATCTAGCAATACCACATCTATGCCCTCACCAGTTCTCTCCATAGGCCCCTCCTTAGCGGCCAGTGGTTTGCTAGGCATATTTTGGATGGCAAGGATGGGGGTATTCAGCACTGACTTCTTCTTCCGAATCCATTTTCTCCTCTGGCCAATCTTACACTCTGATTCGCGATGGTTGCGTGCGCCGCATTTTAGGCAAAACTTTCGATCTTGCTCGATTTCGATTTCTTGGGTTCGTCTTTCCCCATTAACAACTAACCCAATGCGGCGTGGAATTGTGTCAATTGTAGAGATTTTCATTCTTGCATATTTGCAAAGGTCTCCATCAAGGATCTCTGTGTCCATTTCAATTAGGGTTCCCAATGTGCGCTCGATCTTCTCCAGGCATTCGCCGGACCAATATTCCACGGGGAGGTTATACATTCTGATCCATACAGGGCGATCGTAGGGTTGCATTTTGACAGGGTCAAAGTTTCGATACCATGACTGCATGTATAGAGGGCATTTGTCCATATACCATAAACCGCCCTCTGTGACCTTCTGCTTTTCCTCCTCATCCGCAAAAATCACTATAAAGAAATGTTTCGGCAGGAACTTAATTAGGACTTCGGTTTTCCATTGATCGCTAATCCATTTTTTTAACAATGCCCTAGCAGGTGTTACCCCATTGAACCGGCAGATGAACACTAGATCCTCCAGAATGTCCGCATCCTCTCTGATTTCTTTTGTAACATCTATGTCTAGAATTGCTTTTGCCTCCCTATAGCTAGGGTTTCGTCGAGGAATATCCTCTTGTTCCCCACGCTCCTGCCGGATCCTGCTCGCTGGGAAGAAATTTTGCATTTTGGTTCCCCGTCAATTGCACTGCTCACTTATTAATGTATTAATATCACATTTTTGATAGAAAATGAGTTTATGTTGTAGTAGTAAAAATATATATTTTATCAAAATAAAAAAAAACACAGCAGATTTCTGCTCTTATTCTTCATCATATAAAGAGAAATATTTGTTGGGTTTTTCTCCCTCAGGAGGAGGGTTTTCCCAGGGTATCTTGCTGTGTTTATTGTCTTATGTGTTGCAATTTTCTGAGTGCTTTCAGTTGTTTTATCTGATCATTAAAACACTAACATGTTGACCATTATTAACCAGATCTTCAATTAATCACATTCATTCACTTCATTCTACTATATTCCTCTTATTTACTTCATGCTACATATTCTAATTCCAGACACTTCTTCTTTAAATGATAAAACATTCCTCCCCTTTTCTTATTCCTCACTCTTGAATAATAAAACTTTCCCACACATAACATCTCATGGAATGACTTGTCTTATATATCTTGTCTCAACATGATACACAACCCTTCACCGTACCCTTGTGATTTTTGGTTAAAACTAATCTTTATTTAATTAATTAATTTATTTATCATGTAAGAAGCACTTCATAATATATCTTCGAACCATTTCCTTATTGATATTTGTTTCAATCCTTTATTGAATTTGATTTACTTCATCATTGATATATGGTTCATTTCATTATTGATATACCTTTTGTTGCTCTACTCACACACTTCATCTTTTATCCAGTCCTCTCAATTTGATTTTAATTGGTCTTCGAACATCAATTAGGGGCTTTTGGCTTTTGTCCATCATACAATTTCTTCTTTTGACAAAGTGCTCTTCTCACTTTTGACATCAATGACAATATTCTAACAATCTCTCATACTCTGTTGACATTAATGACAATTAATTCCAACATCTTTGAATTGTCTTCTCCATGAAGCTTAAAGATATTGCATTGATTAGCTCCCCCTTACTCTACTTCTCCCTATTTGACAACAATGGCAAAAAGGGATGTTGATCCATCTTTGACCTTTCTTTTCCATGGGGGTGAAGGATAATGCAATGGCAAGCTCCCCTTGAAATCATGCTTCTTCTTACGAACTTAGTGATACTTCTTGTGCGTGGAGCACAAGCATAGATTTTTCTTTCTCTTGCTTTTGTTTCCTCTTCCAAACTTGTAGGTTCTCCTTTTTGTTTGGCTATTATATCTACCTTCTTGTTTTGTCTAGGAGATATAAGACAACTTCTGCAAAATCGTGCTATATGCCCAAAGTTGTTGCATTTATAACATATGACATTATAATTCATTGAAGAAGCACATGAAGTGTAGTTCCTACTTGATTACCCAAAATCATTCCTTGTACGAACTCTATAATCCATTGCTTTATAACCAAAATGATTGCATGAATAGCAATAACCATAAAAAGAGTGATAAAACCTAGTCATAGGCGCCTATCTCGATGGGAATGCTCCTCTGTAGTTACCCTTGTTCTTGTGAGGGATATTAACTTCTTTCTTCTTGGTGCTCTCACTATTGATGGATCTTTTGGTAACATCTGCATAGTCTCTTGATTTTTCTTCATTTATCTTCTTTGGGGATTGTGTGGGTTTTGAGTTTTGACCTTCTTCATAACCAATACCACTCTTATTGTAAGTTGGCCTTTGGGAATTGAGAATATTATCTAATATTTTCATACTCTTTTCATTCTTTAGGTCTCTGTTCAATTGAGCACTTGTTTTCTCCAATTGCTTTCTCAAATAAACAATCTTGGACTCTAGTCTCTCACAATTTTCTTTTGCTTTCAATTGGATTTGTACCTCTTCCTCTATTTTCTTTGCCTCTTCAATTTGAACTTTAAGATCTATGATCGTCTTCTCTGATTCTTGTGATATTTTTGCCTTAGATTCACATTCCTCTTGAAACTATAATTTTTGCTTTGAATTCTTCTTTCTAAGCCTCTCGATCTCATTGTAGGCATAATGGAGTTCCTCCTTGTTACCATAGTTTTTGTCCTGTCTCAAAAACTTGTTTATTCACTCAAAATTTGGATAAGTCTGAAGTCGTTGGTCCTTTCGTTAGTTCTCAAAACTTTGTCGGTCACAGCTTAGGTTTTCATAACCTTTCCTACTCATGAAGCATCACTCAAGGTCCATCTTTGCAAATTCTTAAAGTATGTCGTTACCTAAGAGTGTTGTTTTATGTCTTGTCTAAGTAAAAGTTGAGTCATTTTGGGGTTTTACTCAAGTTAGGAAACTTGCGTTGATTGCCGACAAAGTTGGCTAAACTTTCTCTCTTTCCGCTCGATGATGACGAAGGCTTTGAAAGTGACATAAGGAATGTATTAAAGACAAGAGGCTTTCGGTATTTCACACTGGTTTCAAAACCCTCATCGGGCGTCGACAAGGTTATTAAAACTTCTCTTCTCGCCGATCAAGTAGTCGTATTTCATTCAAAATTTCAACAGCAGTTACAATGAAAGAATGATGTGAAAGACTACACACACCAACTATAGCAAGAGAATAATTAATTGCTCACCTACTTGAGCGTTAATTACAAAAGGCTTAAAAAGGGATTTGAGCTATTGAGAAGAGTATTTTCAGCTAAGACACTAAATGTAGGGGAGCAAAAAAGTGAATTGGTGCAGTTGTCGATTTTTGGAGCTCAGAATACACAAAGGTACTTCTTTCTCTAGTTTCAATTAGCCATTAAGAATTGCACTTTAAGTAAAGGTTTTTTACCAACGCAAGTCTCCTCTACAAATTGTACATAAGACCTAGGGTTTTTCAGCCGCCATGAAATATAAATATCAGGGTTATGAATATGTTTCGGGTTTAACCAACACAATGCTAGAAATAGGGAATACTAAGCTAGGGCATGTAAGCTTAGACGAATTCTGGGAAAGAATTAACAAGCCGAATCCCCTACCAATTACACAAAGAATAATTGAAAGTGGATTAATAGAAGCATTTGCCTTTCCTGTTGCAGCTCAATGCTCAGACCTAATTATTGAATGCATTAGACATTACGACTCTCAAACCCGCGAGGTCAGAACTTGTGACAATAGGCTGATAGTTAAAATTCAAAGAAGCACTTTCGCCTCTTGTCTAAAGATTCCAGAAAGAGAATGATTTTCAGGCCTTGATTTTTCTTCCTCAATTTGAGTTCTCAGCAAAAAAGGGGTATTACCGAAATATAATCGCCGAGAATTGGCTGGCTGTGCCTAGAAAGGGTAAATCCCAATTGCCCAAAAACTGTGCTATAATTTATCTTTGGTTCTCTTTTGGTCAATTCACTGTTTTATATGAATTTTGCTGCCTTTGTCACATCCTTTAATGGGCTTTGCCACTAAGGATAACGCTGATCACTTAAGTTTTTAACTTACTGCCTGGTCATGCTTTCAACATTCCTTTGCCAGTTGAGCCATGTTTTTAGAGTGGTAGTGCTTGGAATAAAGTGTGATTTTCTTTTTGTTTAGTCCTTATTCACTAGTTGCAGATTTCTTCATACTTGACCACTTAAGTCGCAGTTTTAACATGGCATTACCATTGAAAAGGTGTGATGTAGTCTCTACTTTAACTTGTATTTATGCTGGTTGCACTTTTGATTGTCTCTTGCCACCCTCTTTGCTGTTTTTAACTGGCTTGATCCTTGAAAAATTGTGACTTTGTTTTGTCCTTAAAGTTTGGCATGTTACATTAACAATTTGTCATGCCCGTTGCACTTTTATTCTCAGTTCAGCATGTTGTCACAGACTCCTCATGGTTCGGCCAATGAAAAAGTACAATCCTTGATATTTATTCTTTATTTCTTCCTTTTAGACCGTTTGGGCTTGTTTGACTTTGCCAGTTGCTGCCATTCTTCTTTCAGGTCTGAACTCTGGATATTTCATCCTCCTTGTTGTGCTGTAGCACTCAAACCACTGAAAACTCGGATCTCTTTCATTTGTTTTTCTTCGTCCGCAAGCAATCTACAAACATTGTTAGCTTAAGAAAAGAGACCAACACTGACAACTTGGCAATTTGACAAAGAAAGAACAACTTAACTGGCATTGATAATATGAAAAGAATGACATAGTTACTGATTACAATCTTAACTGCTGGTGAAATTTGTAGTTACAATCTTAACTGCTGGTGAAATTTGTAGGGGTACTAATTTTGGCATTCCTTGTATCCATTATTAGTACAACTTTTTATTCATCTTTTACTCAGAAGTTGAAATATCAGTTTATGAAGTTTTAATGAAAATTAAATGTTTGTAAAATAAATTACCAACTTTTATGTTCATATCATGTTGGTTATGAGTTTCGATTTGCAGATATTGAACACAAGAAAGAAATGATAAATTATGATCTGAAGAGATAAATCAGAGTCTTTAAATTTCACATATTTCATAGAAGACTTAATTTTATTCACTAGTTCTGATACTTTTCTTTAATATATAAACCCTATCTGCTAGTGAAATATTTGTTCTACTTCTATTAACAAATGACCTGACTTACCATTTTAAAAATAATCTTACATTGCTTGATAAACAAAAGGATTTGTATTGGCAATTGATTGTACTCACCATTGATTGTACTCACCATTTTAACAATAATCTAAAACTTCTTGACAGAAAAATGAAATTAACAGCCACAGCTTTTCAGTATTTGGATCATAAATTAATATCCGCTAGTATAGAATGTCATGTTACAAATAAAATCAAAATAAAGGACATAGTGATTAGTACCTTGATTATTTTGCATAGCTCTATACAGATATCAGATCCATATGAAGATGGGTACATGCTTGTTGTAGTTAATCAAACAATATTACAACTAAAACTGTTATTTTTCTTTATTGGTGAATTTCCTTTGGGTGGGGGGTGGCACAAGAGTGCAGTGTCCTTTGACTTAGATGCCATGACCTAGGGGTATCTATTCCATGAAATTCACCTAGGTCTTGCACCTGGCCTGCTACATTGGGTCCCCAGAATTGGATGTGGTGGTTTGCCTGATTAAAACTTTGATCATTTATACATACAAGTATGCAGCATGTCTCCTAGGGATTCGAAGGTGGATCTCATCTATCAGAGCCCTGATGGTTTGACCTTTGAGCTTATCCCATTTGATTAGTACAACTAAATTTATCATTATAATTGGGGAAAAGAAAAATGCTGTGAAGCCTTTCGCTGCTGATTTCTTAGTCTCCCGTAGTGGTGCCACTAGGGTTATAGCACCATATTTATTATTCATGATTTTAACTGCTCATTTATGATGCATGCCTCAGCTCTGCTGTGTATTAATATTTATAATGTTATCAAAGAACTTCTCTTACTGTTTTGTTTTATGATTCTTTATTTTCAGGTTTCTTGCCCAGCTTTTCTTATGGCTTGTTTTATGATGTTTTATTTTCAGGTTCGCTGTGAATACAGTATGGCAAATTTTAGCACAGGAGATCGTGTGAGACGTCCAAAAGGTGATAGGTAGTGAAATCTTCTTCTCTGTCTTCTTAACTGTCCTTTATGTTGAGATATGTGAAAGTTATGTTGCATGTCTATTGTCAGCTGGTAGAAAAATTCTTTATAGTTCCATTGAATTGAAAAGTACCACAAAAGCAAATGATGGTAAATGAACATGCTGTGTTGTCTGGTGCTCAATCTTTGTTATCTCCCATTTTCTCATGTTCCACGAAGGTTCAGGGGCAGGGAAATCAGAGAATTGAGTTTCAGTGATAGTTGCAGTGAACACCTCAAATTCTAAGGGATGTGGAGATTTATCATATAGAACATACAAAAAATACAATGAGTAAATAGACACTGTCAATATTTCAATAGAAATGCTATAACATATTAATTGTTATCAAACCAGTTGAAAAGTCTGAAGCATCAATATATAAGTTTTCTAAAATAAGTGAATCTTTCACTAATTTTCCTAGAAGTTAATTTTTCTTATCTGTTCTTCGATTTGCTATTTTAATCTTTGAGGCTGCTAAAAGTGCTGTATATTTCACTTTTATATCTCATGTGAGTGTTTCCAGCTTCAGGGATAGTTAGCATTTGGTTAAGCATTTAGATGTGAAAAGACTCGACAAAAAATTTGATATAAGATTGGAGTTGCTTTTGTGTGATCTGGCAACAGGGTATTGCATTATATTCCAAAAAATTTAGGGAGATCAACTTATTTCTAAATTGAGTGAATAGGAGATTTCAAGGTGATAACCTCTTGTCACCTCTCAATATGTGCGAAAGGGGATGGTCCAGAGATGCCAGGTTTAACGCCTTGACCCTCTCTTCGGAAATGGGATGAACATGTTCTCCATCTCATAGGGTAACTAGCTTGAAGTACATTGTTGTTAACTGGGGTAAGGTCTTTAACAAAGTGGTCTTTGCAAACTTAATTTGCACACCAAGCTTTGTAGGTTTGTTTATTAACTTGTCAATGCATCCTGCCATTGCCTTGTTGTCATTCATCTTAGTCCAAATAATTTTTGTTGTGAAGTGAATTTAGCACCCTTGGATTTTGTGCCAAACAAATTCTTTAACTTCTCCATATACCTTCTGCTGAATTGTCTAAATTTAGCAGTTGCAACTCTGTGTCTGCTATGCGTAAGCTGATTATGTATTGGACTCTGCAGTAATTTGTCTAGCACTCTACAAGTTTGAGTCACTTTAGCTTTATTTTTTAATTATTATAGACCATAGATTTTTTGCAATGGTATCATAACTTTGTATGAATGTTATATTTGATTAAACTTACCATTGTGATTATTGATTCATGCAAAACAAATTTTAGAGTTTACTGTAAAAGGTAGGGAAATATTGCTACTGTTAGCTGAATAACACTGAGGCTTTTGCTTATTTTTAAACATAAATAACAATTTTTGGGTAATGGTTTCCAAAAATCTTCCAAATGGTGAGAACAAATTTCTGAAAGAAAGTCATGCCTTTCTGCAGTTACAAGCTTCAAAAATTTCACTCAGCAAGATATCTTCTGGACACTGTTAAATACATTTGAGAAATATTTTGATCTCATTTTAGAAACAAGAGGAATCGAGGACCTTTTAGCCTTAGTAATCTGTTGTACCTCCACCCAAATGACCACCTATTTTTCTCCATATCAGCTGATTGGGATGTCATTGATGTCTTGTCTTTATTATGTAGATGTGTTAAACGTCAAACAAATGCTGTGCAATCTCTTCATTATTACTAAAATACTAAGTTACCATTTCGTTTTTGGATTTGGGTATGGGTACACGAATCCGGTACAGGATTCGGCGAAATTTGTTTTTGGGGTTGGGTACGTTTTGGGTTTGGCAATACTAAAAACATATAAAAATCAGAAATATATACATATTTGCAGCAGTAATTAAGCTCAGAATACACCACCATATTAATAGTCTAATAACATAGCAAAAATACATCACCACTTTCATTGTCAAATATTAAAATATTAGTGATACTCGAAAGTCGAATGTCATGATATAAAATTATAAATTAAAGTTCAAACATAAAAATGTCAAGTGTTTACAATCAGCCATTATTGATCATTGATCAATCTGAATCATATGGGTCATCAAAAAAAGCAGCATCATCAGCATCATTAGATGTGTTTGGAGGCAAAGATTAGGGTTGGAATGAATATTTTATTATTTAGAAGTCAACTTTTGGTAAAAAAAAAAAAAAAAATTGCAAAAAAACACACTTTTTCTGTTGGATTTGCGTCGGATTCACCTGGGCGTATCCTCGACGAATCCGCAGAGGCGAATCGAATCCGCAGCGAATCCACAGTCAACATTCTGAATCCTGTCCGAATCTGACTCGAATCGAACCTGAATTTTGAATCCGGTACGAATCGTATCATATCTGGAGGCTGGGAGTGGCGAATCAGTAACTTAGATAAAATACAGCTACACATTGAGAATGAAGGAAAATAAAGAAGCTTTGGGTCCAAAAAGCCAAACTGTCTAAAAGTGGCAAAATCTCCTCTGCATGCATCAAAATGCTAAAAAATAAGTTTGTCTGATTTGGATGGAAATTTAGGAGTGAAATGGGTTTTTTTTGTTCCAAGTTTGCTAGTATGATTGAACTTTGGGAAAGGTCATCTAGGCACAAGTGCCAAAATGGTCCTTAAGGTGCATTAAAATGGCATAAGTCATGCTTTACATGTAAAATTGGTCAAAACAGTCCTTTAGGTATGTCAAAATGGCTTTGTTTGTGCTTTCCAATGTTGCAAGGAGATGCGTCTCTAATCCCCTGGGACGTGTCTCGGTTTGAACCGAGATGCGTTTCTCGTACCAAAACGCATGTGGAGATGTCCCTACGTGCAAGACACATTTCGCTAACGATTCCTTGAGTAAAAAAATAAATAAGAAAAGCCTACATCGTTTTCATCCTTTTGTAAAATATAAAAATTAAATGAAGTGAAAACCCTTAAAGTAGCACGCGAAGTCGTATTTTAGTGTTTTGTGTAGACATGAGGTCGTTTTTCACTGTTTTGTGCAAGCCCAAGGTTGTTTTTCACTGTTCTGTGCAGATGTGAGGTCGTTTTATGTAGAGGTCGTTTGGATGAGTTTTACTTTGGGATGTAGGAGCCGACGCAAGACTAGCAACCAGAGGTTCGAATAGACTTGACCTAAGAGAAAATCTAAAAATAAAAAATTGTTGTGTTGTTAAGGGTTGCGTGGAAATTAAATGACTTGTGTTCACCTTCCTTGTGATGTGTGCTTATCAATTTTACTACAAATTTTGACTTTGTAAAACTATAATACATGTCTACCTTTAATGGGGTGTGTGCCCATGCACTATACTACAAATTTTTGTGAACTTCAACACATGTTTCACTTCATAATGGTGTGCTTGAGATAACACCCTTACAATTTTTTCAAATTTTTACATCAACAATTTAATTGTCGGCGTTAGCAAAACCAAACCAACATTGAAAAGTAACCCTACACCAAGAATGTACAACAAGATCCCAATGACGGGCGAGGTGTGAGCATATGGCATCAGGGATCGTTAGCTAGTGTTGTACCCAAACCGAAATTTTTGCTTCATTAAGGCATTTTGCTTAAAATGGTCTAAACCTTGTAAAACTGGGGTTAAAACTCAGTTTTTGGGCAAATAAAGTATGGGCTTTTAGTCAGTGTGATGCCAGGAAGATACTGGCAAAATTTGAAAATTTTGAAAATTAGGGTTTCTGAAATCTATTTTTAGCCCGAAACCCTAAAAAATAGGAACTTGTCAGAATTGGATGAAATTAATTTTGATTGGCTTATTTCACATCACAATCACAGTGGTGAAGTCAGTTTCAGTTAAAAGTCAGTTTAAGGTTGGTGGGTAGTTTTCACTTTTTTAGGAGAAAAGTTAGGATCTTCGGGGTCATCAATGGCAGTTGGCCAGTACCAGGTGTCAATATCTAAGCCTGAAACTCAAAGAGGAACGCTCTACGATAAAAGATGTTGGAAATAATGCTTTTTGATGGAGGGGATTTTCAGATTGGCAAAAAGTGCTAAAATATTCTAAGTCTGAGAACTTTTCACTATGTAACGTAGTAGACACTTGCGCAATCAACGTGCAAATCAACTTTATAGTGTCCGTACATGTGAAAATGATGAAGTATAGTCATCCACACACCTCAGCAGTCACAACGCTTCGACATGGTCAACCGCAGGGATGGATACAGCGTTTGCAAAGCATAAAATGGTGAAAATCAATGAATTCAAAACAAATCCGCTCCCCTGTAGCCTAGGGGCGCCCTTCCTTTTGAAGGTCAAGATTGGAGGGTTTTGGATTAAGAACACATTCATTATGTTCAGTTTTCAGTCGGCTTTCCGATTAGCCATGAAGCAAGATTATCCGAGTTACAGAACTCCGGCAAACGAAGACAGAAGCAGAGGTTGCGAAGAGTGTTTTCATCAAGGAGGCAGTCTAGAGATGCAAATCCGCTCCCTTCTAGCCCAAGGGCGATTTTCTTTTTGAAGGCCCAGATCTAGATGCATGTGTGTTTTGATGGTTTCAGTCTTTGCAGAATTAGTTTAGCTTTTCAACGAGCTATCAAGCGAAAGCGTATCCAGTACAGAAATCCGGTTATCAGCGTTAGAAGTGGAAATTGCAGGCAGGATACATGTCAGAAGAAATGAATTCAAAGCAAATCCGCTCCCCTGTAGCCCAGGGGCGATCCTGAATAAGACCTGTTTGATGGATGAATTTGCAATTGAGGTCTTCCTGAGATCTCTTCCAGCTCAGTTCAGTTTTGCAGTGTATCCGTTCACAAGACGATCCGATGTTCTGAGTAACTGTGACAGAGGTCCTACCGAGCACGTAAAACAGAGGATGGTGAAGCGTAGCTACACAAAGCTGCACAGCTGTAGGCTAGGGGCGATTCTCCTTTAGGCCTGCCAGACGGGGTTATTTGCAATTACAGTCTTCACAAGACTTGTGTGCAATTACTCAAGCTATCCAACGAGTCTAGCCGACAACCTCCGGGATTTGGCGAATGCTCGTACGTGCGAGGTCAAGATGATAATGCTGTAAAGAAGAGCTGATTGAAGGCAGTAGTAAAAATGACTAAGTGTAAGAATGTTATTTTCTTTGAAAAAGGCGATTTTCTTTTAGAGGCCTTAAAAGCAATTTTCTGGCTTCGTCGTCTCCAAGAACATCTCTTGCAAGTTGACCAAACTGTACAGCAAGACAGACGGCACGCGTATCGGAACATTCCAGTTCCCGGTATCAAGGGTCAAAGTATGGTGTTCAGATGAAAATCACACTTTTGTCAAAATGGTGTTTGAGCTATCACAGAATAGGGGCGCTCATTCTTTTGGGGTTCTTAATACAATTTTCAAATCCCTCATATACAGTCATTGGATGCAAATACTTCTAGTCATGCAATGAATCCATTATTCAGTCAGTGGAGTTCATCATTCACCGTCAACGGCAGTTTGAAGCATCAGAAGGCAGAACGAAGAAATGGCTAAGTCTGGAGTCAAAACATCAATTTAATCAGAGGCGCCTAATTTTCTAAGGTATCAGATGATGATTTTAGCAGTTGTTGCTCCCAGCAGACATTTCATCCTTGTCATGCAAGCTTCGCGGTGGATATCTCAGCACAGTCGCAGGTCAGTCAGTCAGCCAGAAATCAGAGCTGAACAGGGTCAGTTGTAACTTTGCAGTCAGCTATAAAATAGGAGATTCTCAAAAATCTCATAACTCTTGCAAATGGAAGCCTAAAAGATCAAAATTTGACTTTTTAGAATCAGGGAAGTGTGTTGAGCACAACAAGATGCTATTTTTGGCAAAATGATAAAAATAATATTTTTGCATGCAAGGCATTAAAAAGTGACGAATTTCTTCAAAGATAAATATTGGTGCCACTTTTAGTTCTTTGCATGCTTTGAAATTAAAATATTATTTTTAGTCTAAAGACTCAGAGACAGCAGCAGTTCAACTGGTAAAGGGCCAATCGGATTCCTTCTTCACAGTTAGGGTTTGAGCTTGCAGTCTTGCTTTTGTAGTACGATTTTGCTCTAGTTATGCAAGCATGGCATTCATCATTTCATTCATCCAGCTTGAGCAGAGGTGAATTCTTTCTAGAGTTGGGCGAATTTCTTCAGCGGTCAGTTGTGAAGGCATAAAAAATATTCTTTTGCAGGTACAAGTCAAGATTCATCAGCAGAATTCAAGGCAGAGTGGCGATTTTGACAGAAGAAGATAATAAATAAATAAAAATTAAAAAACATCTTTCTTCTTCTCTAGATTTCTTCCATCTTCTCGTCTTAAAATTTTCTCACATGTTTGAAGAATTGGCGTTTTTGGCAAAACAAATCATCTGGGTTGATTCAGAATTGCTTTCTCAGCAAAACCCATGTGCTAGAATTTTCAAGAAAAATTTGTTCCAGAGCATCAGTTCTTGAGGCTTTGATTTTCTGAAGTGAAATTCCTTTGCATGGTGGAGTAGAAGTCGATATTTTTCGAATCTAACGTTGTGGGTTGTCTTAGAAATATCTTCTGGAGAAAACCCATATCTCAGATTTTCTCGGGAAAAAATGTCCTCACAGCCCCTCAGATCTCAACTGAAAACCTTTTGCATGCGGGCCTAAATCACATTTTTCCGAATTTCTGACGTTGTGGGCCATCTTAGAATTTGATTATGCACAAAACCCACGTCTCAGAATATTTTGTGAAAATTGCCCTTCGACAGGCTATTTTTAGCCTTATCTAGAGTGATTTTTGGTTTTCCGGAGAAGTTGTCAGAAAGTAGCTGTGTTCACAGTCAACAGGCGAGTTTTTCCGGATGCAGTTCACACAAATCGAATTCAAGACGATGTCAGTCTTAATTCATGATTTCATCAGAAAAGCTGACATTGATTTGTATCAAGCGCATCAGAAAGGTTGACAAGCGTAGTCACTCAAGTCCACATGGTTTTATGCCTCGTATAGCTGATTGTCTTCCAAGGCCAGTTTAGAGGGTTGATAAGCATGAAAAACATGAGAAACATCAAGCTGCAGAAGAAATAGTGGCCATCACTTCAGTTTACAGAGCCGCCAGAGTTACCAACCAATGAAGGGCCAGTTTAAGTATGCAGAGGTTTTCGGTTTTGCTTGAGTTACTAACTAGCAGTTGATTGACAGTTGAGACATGTGATGACCTCTAGATGGTGATGCAGTTACTAACCTCGTGGAGGGGTTACTTGCTCGAGATCAGGGTCAGTGAACTTCAGTTCAAGGCATCCCACCTTTTCCAAGATAGACATTAGACACAGGAGTTAAACTCGAGGCTTCTTTCCGAGTTAACTTGCTGTTATACATTGCATGCATGTCTTTCTTGGAAACATCTACATATACTTGGAGATTAGATTAGATTTTTCAGTTGACTGATGATAGCATTCCAGTTGACTTGCTTTCAATAAGGACGTGCATGTTGCACCTTGTCCATTTAGATTAGATGTTTCAGTTAACTGATGATAGTTTCCCAGTTAACTGTATAGTTTCATTCAATTAGGGTTTAGGAATAAGATCTTGCATGCATTGCAAGACTTTAGTTGACTCAAGGTGATTTTAGGGTTGCCTACACCTTGATGTCTATAAATAACAGCTTTCAGCTCATTTGTAATTAGCTTTTCCTGGTGATAGAGAATTGCTGCGTTGTCGGCAACATGCCTATTCTCAAGATTGGTTCACCCTTGTAAATTAGAACTTTTGCTTGATAGCATACATGCTGCGCCTACCTTGCCTGTAGTATTGCTATTATTGTATCTGTTCAAAGAGTAATTGCTGTTATAATAAATTGTTGCGCCTACCTTGCCTTCATGTTATTGTCATGGTGTTTATTCGACCTTAGTTAAATGGGGTTGCTGGTTTGATCGTTATTGCATGCGTGTTGCGTCTATACAATCTACTGTCCCAGTTGCTTACCTTTTGTTTTGTTTATTATAAGCCTATTCAGAAGAGCAAATAGTTGCGCCTACCTTGCCTTCATGTTGCGAAACTGTACTTAAAGCTTATCGTTTGATGTGTGTGATAGTAGACTCATTCAGCCAAGCAAATAGTTGCGCCTACCTTGCCTTCATGTTGTGAAGCTGTACCAGGTTTACCGTTCATTTGTTTGTTTTAATAAACTTCTTCCCGGATTAGCAAATAGTTGCGCCTACCTTGCCTTCATGTTGTGAGCCCGCACCTGGAGTTTATTGTACAATACATTCCTGCTCCATTTCCTCATGCTCTGTTTCTTGAGGAAATTGGATAGATTTAAAGAAGTTAGCTTAGTTGTAGTTAGATGATCTGCGAAACCAGAAAATACTTAGCTGCAACGTTCTAGGTTTTCTTAACCTTGTGCCTCTACCAGCTGAGAACAAAAAGATAGGACATTAGTTTAGTTTTCTATTTCATGCATTCCAGCACAACGAGGGAGCTTCCCCTCCTAATTTGAAGAGCACTCATTACGTAGTGTGCATAGCTGTCCGTACAAACTCACACTCCAGAGGTGTTAGTTCTTACGCCAACAGCTAGTAAATTGAAATGTTGGAAATACAAAGATTATGCAACTCGACCACTTATTCAGCGGGAGTAGATTGACGGCTCAGCCGATTGGCATTATGAGGATTACAAAGTACATGAAAAGTAAAGTATGGGCGGCTTGCCGACCCCTTCTGCTTGTTCAGCGGGCAGTATAGTAAAGAAATGCTGAAAGTAAGACGGCGAGGCCCGTCTTTTACACAATTGTGGGAATTACAATAGAGTTTGCAGAAATGTAAAAGAGTTGATCAATACTACTGATTCAACGTTACAATATGAAGTATAATCTGCAAGAAGCAAATGTTATAGCTGTCCAAATCACTCCAATATATTATAATATGTTCCCCCAAACTCCTCAAGCTCACAACTATGAAAAAACAACCCGAAACCCAAACTTCTGACAATCTGATATAAAAACCAGCAAACAGAAAATATAGACCAGCAAACTAGAAACCACTCCAAAATGATCCTAACTCGCCCAATACTCCTCAAAATGACATTAAATAGGAAGCAAATGACTCTAAGAGAAATGGCGACTAAGTCAAGACAATGAAACTGCATCAAACACCCCACAATGAATTAAACTCGAATCCCAATGAAATGACAGGCATGGTACGGTTTGGGAAGATGGGTGACCTTCACTAGAAAATTCATTACTTCATAATAAAATCTGGAAACCAGCAAGAAGGGACGCCTAGGCCATAGGAAAAGAAAGAGCAACTACCTAAAACCAACAAAAATTTGCCTAATGAGTTATGAGCAAAAACGACCTATAGCCAAGCCAATACCAGCTACCTGTAAACTGACAAAAACATCAAAAGAACTTCAGAAAACTTCAAACATCTTCACTACAATGAGCTCCATTTGTTCTGCAGTGTAAAGAACAACCTTCTCGCTTAGCTAGTTGCTATCTTTCAAGCAAGAAACTAAGATAGCTAGGAGGTATGCATCCGTTGAAGCAATTCAATCACCATTTTGGCAACACTTCGTTATAATTTCTTCATGGATGACAAGAATGAAGCCCAACACTCATATTTATAACCTTCACTCCAAATTCAAATTCAATCTCCCTCCAAGATGGACGCCTAACTCAAATTCACATTCACATTACAATAATCTATAATTTACATTTCATTTCACATCTGTCCAAGTCGTCTATCTCCAAGAAGGCTACATACTTTATCAAAATGTAAATAATCTCCAAGTTAGGTGTCCAAAATAATAATAAAGTGAAATACATTAATAAAATCACTTATCACTCCACTAAGGCGTCCACCAAGCCTTACCAATTTCACTTTATTAAAATTTTTTACTTCAACAAGAGAAGCGCCTAACACAAGCTCCGACCTGTCAAAAATAGCTCCAAGAGTGCGGGATGACCAACTGCTCAAACTGACTTGCCTGAAATATCCTTTGAATTGGCCTGCTGAAACCCTGCTAAACCACTGCTACAAATAGCACTTACTAAAAATAGCATACTGCTAAAAATAGTAAGTGTGTCTAAATGCATTTTAACCACATTTTGAGCAGCCGTCGCAACTTACTAAAATTAGTAAGTCCGGAAAAGTCCTTTGTTTCAAATGCATGCCACACCATTGCGAAGCTCTCTGAAAACCCAGAAGGAATCCATAATCCAAACTACAAAATACCAATATGCAAGCCTCCAAAACTGCCAAAACGTCCTCCTAAAAAATAGAAAACCCTAATTATTGCTCCTGACTAGCCTACGAGCCTTTGGAATAGGCTAACGGTCAATTGCATTGATCATTGCTAAGAAGGGGACATTACAGTGCTCCATTATATGCAATTTGAAATTTTAGTTAAAACTTCTTGTTGATGTTTAATCAAGCGTACAACCCTTCATTGAGGAACATAGTTTATGCTTTGATGAATTTTCTATGAAATTTGAAATTTAAAATAGTGAAATTTGCTGTCAAACTACTAGTGTTCTTTTTAAATTTATACATATATATATATATTTTTTAGAATAATAGGTGGGGGAAAACAAGGCATGTACCCACTATGGAAGTATTGTGATTGTGTTTTAGGGCCCAAGGGGTTAGGTGGAACAACCACCATCACTTGTAAGCTTTGTGAACGTCATGGCAAGGTACTTACATGAGGGTGAGAGCTCATTTCCTTCACATACTCGGAAAAGGTGTTGATACTTGTCTAAATGTGGTAGAATTATATAACACTTTAGGGATCAAGAAAGGGTTGATGTGAAAGTCTCTAATTTGAGCTCTCATGCTTCAATGACAGGGGCAACTGTTGCAACTCATAATCAAAATAGAGAGTCAGAGGTGGATGTGTCTTGTAGAGATGTTCATGTGACAACAAAAGATGCAGTAGTAGAATATTTTGACAAGAGATTGCACATTTGGCAGCTCAAACTCCAGTGGAAGATTATTTGATGTGCAAGGTCGAGAAGCGGTTGATATAGTGATTGCACACTTCTTTTATGCAAATGGAATACCATTTAATGTTGCTCACTCACCTTTCTATGGGAGATGGACCAAGCTATCAATAATGGACAAATTGGGTATTAAAAGGTTCACACTACTCTAATTGATAAAGAAAAAAATTGATTATAGCAACAAATTGCACCAATGAAAAGTGTGTGGTCTATATAGAAGGATGCAGTATTGTGATGGATGGGTGCACAGATGCTAGAAATTGTCCATTACTTAAATATCATGGTAACATGCAGCAAATGGCCTTATTTTTTGAAGGCAATAGATTGTTCAGAGCAAGAAAAATTGTAGAGTTCCTTCATAACCAGCTATGTGATGACATTGAGTAGGTGGGGGCATCACATGTAGTTCAAATTGTTACAAATGCTGCCCTTGTTTGTAAAGCAGTAAGCATATTGGTGCAAAAAAAGTACAAGCATATATTTTGGACACCATGTTGTGTGTATTCGTTGAATAATGCACTCAAAGATATTGGCAAGTTCTAGTGGATTTTAGGTCTAGTTAAGAAGGGTAGAAAAATACAAATGTTTATATGTAACCATCGCCACAGAAGCCATTTATCAAAAAATTGCCAAGGTGAAACTTCTCAAACCTACTGATACACGGTTTGCTTATTTTATTCTTCTTGAGCATCTTTGTGAAGTCAAAGGAGCTTTGTGTTTCATAGTAGTTAGTGATGCATGGGCAGCTTGGAGACAATCTACATCAGATATTGCAGTTGAGGTGAGAGGTATGGTCCTTGATGATCATTTTTGGATTGAGTGGGAGCCCCGGCCTATTCGACCACCCACCCCCCCTACCATTTTATAGGACGTATAGAATCGAGCCTTCTATCAAGAAGAGTAGGGCTATCGGAACTGAACGTTTCCCACCCCCTACCCCTACCCCTAACCCCTACCCCTACTATCGTGTTGGCATGTTACATATAGATGATGTGTCTGATTTTCCTCATATCCACGCCATTCTGGTGGTAGAGTGCTCCTCTACGGCTTAAGTATTATGGTATTAAATAGTATGAATAGGTGGTTCATGTTTATTATGTCATCAAAGTAAGTTTCATTGGTGTTGATGTCTAAAAGGCAGGTAGGAGAGGTTGACTGAGATGGTTTTTTTAAGACAGATTATTTATTAAGCCCATATGTGAGATGAACAAATTTGCAAATTCAGAAAAGCCATGTTTGGGAGAAATTTATGAAGAAAAATATTCCATGTGTGAAAGAGTTAAGAAAATAACATATGCAAGAGATCTTTCTTATATTCTTTGATAGAAGAAAAGACACATGGAAGATGGAACAAACTTAACACATCCCTTCATTGTGCTGCCTATGCCTTAAATCCTAAATGGTATGATATACAAGTGACCAATAAGAGGGCTTCACATGGGATAGAGAGGTAATGAAGGGCTGCATTAAAAAAGATTTATGGCCGAGGTGAGGATGCTTCAATTATGAGGACTTAATGGAATAAGTTTTCACATGGGCATGGTGATTTTGAAGCTTTATATGATATGCACACAAAGAAAGACCCTATAGAGTGGTGGTGGGACCATGGAGGTGATATCCTTGAATTGTAATCATTTGCAATAAGATTGCTCTCAGAAGTAGCCATCTCTTCATATTGTGAGAGGAATTGGAGTACTTATGATTTTATTCATTCACTAAAGAGGAATCAATTAGCATAAAATAAAGCAGACAATCTAGTGTACATTCATAGCTCACTTTGCCTTCTCCCTTGTGTAGAGCTTGGGTACAAGGAGGGTCCTTTGGGAAAATGAGACTAAATTTCACTTGATGGAGAAGTTGCAGCCTTGGTGGATGAAGTGGTTGAAGCAGATGGCCTTAGTGATTTTACCCCCAATTCTACTACCAATAGAGGAACCTAAGCTTGCGAGTGATGATTATTTGGAGAGTATCATAGTTGAGGACTTAGAAATGGATGACATAACAGTGTAGACAATAGATTTCTGATTTTTGATTTTTGATTTTTGTATGCGTATCAATCTATCAGGCTATCAACATTTTTGAATTTCAATATGTAATATCAAATATGTAGTACTCTTTGACATTTGTGTATTTAAACTTTAAAGTTAATGTTAAACTTTACCGATACTCTTGTTTAGAAAGTTCAATGTCATGATATTTTCAGTTTTAATGTTGGCAAATTAATAAATTATATTAAAAAAAATGGCATCTCCAGGTCTCCTATTTTTCAAAACAGATGTACCAGTACTAGTACTAGTCCCCTATACCAGTGCTAGTATTGGTCTCCTAGCAACCATGGTCCTTTCTAAGCCAAATTGGTCAAAATAGTTTGTTGGCATGTTAGGTGTGTTAGGGGCATCAATTTGGCTTAAAATTTAATAAGTCAAATATAAAAAGGTATACAATAAAAAATCATAAAAATATAAATTTAAGAATAAAAAAATAGTGTAGTAGTTGAGAAATTGAAAAGAAAAAAGAGAAACTATAAAAAATAAATTAAAAGAAAGTTTATAACCTACAGGCCATGCTAAAAGCCAATGCCGTGGGTGTGCCTTGATGTGCTAGGCACATTGGATGGGATGAAAGGCATGCTTGACCTAAAAGGCCAAACAATGTGTTTGGAGAGTTGTGCATGCAAGGCCATAAAGCCTTTAAAATTAAAAAAATCATAAAAAAACCATCTTTCAAGTTTTGAACTTTGAAGTTTGAACATATAAAAAAATTTAAATTGAAAAAACTTCATTCCAAACTGCTATGCTGCGTATGCACATGGAAGGAGATAGGAATTTTCAAGGAGATATGAATTTTCAAGGAGTTGGGTTTTTCCACCATTCCATCATATGGAGCTGGAAATTTTATAGGAAAATATATTTGTGATCATCTTGCAACCAAAAGTTTTATCAAAAGGTGATTAATGTCAGATTTTATTGTTGTTTCCAAACTTGATACAAAAGATGAGGTGCATATGCAAGGGTATTTATATATGACAGATTTTGAGGAGCTTTTAGTTTCTTTTTTGATTCACTTATCTTCATATTTGATATTCTTACATCTTCAATGTATGGAAAGCTAGAGTTTGAAAGAAAGACATTCAACCAATTTCACTGCATTGCTAGGGTCTTGGTTTCAACCCTTAACTTTCCATACTGATGCAAAGGCATCCACATCTAAAGGCAATCTTGTATTACCCAAAAAGATTTCAGGTTTGCTTTTTGTTTTTAGTTCAGTTTTGGTGTGTTTTTGTAAGTTTTGGGGTTGTTGCTTCTAGAGAATTTTCAAATCCAATTTGGAAAATCTAAGAGCATCACTTAGTAGAAGAGCTTAATGGGTATTTGTAATTCAAATTTGGTGAAGAAAGGATGAAAATTGGCTAAGTTATGAGCATGTGGGTTTTTGGTTTGCTATTGGTCTTTTGTGAAGTTTTGGTTTGCTATTGACCTTTTGTGGGTTTTTGGTCTGTAACTAAATTTGCAAACTTTTGGGCTGCAACTGGACTTGTAGACTTGTGTTGTGTAACCAGACTTGGGAGTAAACTCAAGTGAACTAGATTTTATTCAATGAACCGGTTTAGATGAACTTTTTCGCATTTATGGGAATCGTCCAACCAATTGGATTTGTGGCTAAACCTAAGTCGATTGGACATGTGCATTATTTGAAAGGTTCAGCGAAATGTCCCCTTTTCGGTTCTAAACTTTCCAGTGATTGTCAGCCTATTTTCAGAGTCCCTTAGGCTATACAGAGGCGTTTCAAGGGATTCCAAGATTCTTGGAGGATTCTTGCTAGCATTTTCAGGGGGTAATTGCAAAGGTTTGCCAGGGTGTTTTCTGGGTTTTCTAAGATCCTTGGTGCTCAGTGATTGCTATTTTTAGCACTTACTATTTTTAGTAAGTTTAGTTGCATCTTAGTTTGGACAAATTTGAAGTTTGGACACACTATTTTTAGCATCTTGCTATTTTTAGTAAGTGCTATTTTGGACTCTTGGTCTTGGCGGCTGCACAATGCAGGGTTTCTAGTTTTGGCAATGTGTTGGCATTATGTTGTTCCTCGGGATGGTCGTGATGACTTTCATTGCATTTTCGGCCATCTGGGTGGTTCTCCACATTTCTTGGAAAACACTGCTATTTTTAGTAAGTGCCTGTTTTGGCACCTGACATCTCTCCTCGCCATCAAAAGCTTCTTGGTGTAATCAGTTTCCGTTTCGGATGCCTCGTTGATGTTTTTTGTTAAGTGGTCGGAAATATTTTAATATTTAAACTAAAGTCATAATGTAATGTTTAAATATTACTTAGTGTTAAATATTATAAAGTGAAAAGGTTATTAAAGTTAATTTAAAAAAAAAGAAGCAAAAGTGCTTTTTAAAAAAATAGAAAGAAAGTGTCTTCTCAATAAAACAAGGAAAAAGCTATAAAAAAGGCATGGGGTAGCTCATTTGGTTATGCAATCTTATGATAACGAAGTGTTGCCAAATTGGTGTGAGAATCTTTGGGCTTTGAGGACGAAAATCCTCAAGGTTGGCTTCAGTTTCGGAGTTGCAAGACACTACCTAGCTGGACGCTAGTGTGGCTCCATTGCAGGGGTTACCATTGAGCATATTTGGTGATGGCTTTCCTTTCATTATCAGTTTTGGATTTGTATGATGTTTTCTAGATATGCTTTGGTTGTGTGTGATGATTTGCAGTGTTGGGGGAAGCCTTTAGAGTGATATTTCAGACTTTGTGCCCTTGCTGGTCCGTACTTTTCCTAACCCAGCTGTACCACCTTTGCGCTCGCGCTGTTTGGAGGTTTGGAGAAATTTTTGTGGGCATTGGTTATTCCTTTTTAGCAGATTGAGGCACCCCTTCTTGCAAGTTTCCAGAATTTTTAGTGAAGAACTGAATTTTATGGAGCTGGTCACCCCTCCAACAAAGTCATACAGTTTGGCATGGTGGTGTTAGGTTGATGAGGCTGCTTTTCATTGATATTTAGTTGCAGACTTTGCCTTCATTTGGATGCCTAGGCTTCACTAGGCTTGGGCCGACGATTCTATGGTGATTGGAGATGCTTGGAAGGGCTTGGAATGAAGTCATGATCAATTTGTGCTTGTTGTTCAAAGGTGTTTCATAACTGTCATTTCATATTTGACCTGAACTTGCTGATGTTTAGTCCATTTTTAGACGTGTGGGGGCCCTTGTTGAGGTATACATTGCTCATTAGTACCAAGAGCTATTGTATTTTGGTGTTGGGTATCACTTGGGTTATCATTTTCATATATCTAACTCATTGCAGCTGTATTGTACTTGCAAAATATCATATTGTAATGAGCTCTCATTGTAACACCTTTGGTAGTACCATCGGTGATTAGCTCTTGTACTTATTTGCTACTTACCCCACTAAATAGTCGGTTGAGTTTTCTTTACTTCCATATCTTTTCTAACCCCACTGATTAAGTGGCATTCTTGTTGAATAAGTGATTGAGCTTTTTCACTTTTCTTGTTATACCCGTTGAATAAGCGGAGGATCTTTCTCTTGCTTGGTTGGCTTGCCGCCAAGGGCTTTCTTGTTTGTTGTAGTTGCTCGCTGAATAAGCGGAGGATTTCACTTCATGCTTGAAGATTTCATACTCACCTCACTAAACAAGTGGTTCATTTCAGTAGCGTAGCATTGTAACCTTACCACTGTATGCTCTTACCTTTCCTACATTGGGATTTGGGTGATCAGAAAGTGGGATGGAGTTTACTTTAGTTGGTTATCTTTGATTATTGGCTAACGCTAACAAGTTGTGAAGTTTTTTGAAAAAAAATAAGGTTGGGTTAGTACAATGGTATTAGAGCAAGTTTTCCTGCCAACCTGTTGGAGTTCTAACTTTTGCCACAATTCTTTAGTTGCATATCAGAGTTTCAGTAGTGTTTTATCAATCCCAGTGGTTCACATCTATCTTGCATGTTGGTGACCAACACTTGCATGTCTATTTCTATGCCTCTTTTTGACAGTTGTTAGAACTTAGAAGCAAAGTTTAAAGATGACTACATATAAGTCTATATTTGAGTTGATGCATAAACTGATTGTACTAATGAAGGACCTTGACATTAAAAAAACATATTCAAGGATTGTTGTAAAATCTAAACATTTGGATGGAGAAGATGCCTTGACATATGAGGAATGTGTGATAGAGCGCCAAAACGACCTTTTAGGCATGCATGTAATTGGTGTTGATGAGGAATTGTTTGACAAAAAGGACAAAACAGCAGCTTTGAATCCTAATTCGGATTCATCTAGTGATGATTCTAAGACTGATGACTTCCTAGATGATTCTAATAGAGTTGATGTTTATGGTGAGTTCACTAATGTACCTTTAGAAGAAGAGCATGTTGAGGGTAACTATGATAATGTCTTCAAGTCGGCTAATGATGATGATTCCTTATCTCATTCCTGTAATGATGATTTAGGTGGTTTTTGGTTTGGCTTCCAAGCCAAGCCTATGAAGAGGGATGCTTATGATGATTGCAGTACTCATGAGTTAGAGAGTACTTTTTTCAGAGAGACAAGCACTCTTGAGGAGCACAATGAACAATCTTTCTTTGAACAAAGCAATCAACCCTTCAGCACACGAGACCTGGGTGTGTTGACGCCTAAGTATAAAGAGGATCCTATATGGGATGAATTTCCTTTTGATCATGATGATGTTCTAATCTTAGAGCACAATGTAAGCCATGAGGATTGTATTGAAGAAGCTAATTGTGGGAAGTTTGATGATGATCTTGAGCACAAATCTGATTTATTAATGCATGGAATTGATTATAAGCAAAGGCTTAGTGAACTTTTTGAGTTTGATCCTCATCCTAATGTTGAGCATTTTCATCAAGTTGGTGAAGAGGGACATGAGTCTAGGGACAGCCATGGAGTCATTGATGACAAGAATGAAATTTCTGATTTTGGCATGCAACCTAACAACAATTCACCATCCTTGCATGCTCATGATTGGAAAAATCAATTCGTGGTGTCCGTTGAAGATGAAGTGCAAGCTCTATCCAAATTTGACGACACACACAGGTTAATTGAGAACTCTACTGGAAGGCTCAAATTGAAGAGAGATAGGAAGGAGCTAGGGATGGAGTCACTCTCCCTAATCTGCAACTTATCAAAGACTCTTTGGAGACAATGAAATCATAGTACTTACACTTGATTAGAGATTGAGATTATGCCCTCAAATTTGTAAAAAATGCCATTAGTTCATTCAAAGAAGAAGAAAGAAGAATTGATGAATTTACTCTTGAGCTTGATTCAACAAAAGACATGTTAGAAAATACTCAAATGGCACTAATGGAGGTGGTAGCTGATGCAAAATTTTTTAGGCAGCAAGAGAATGAACAAAGAGCTAAGAAAATCAAGTAATTGATGAATTTGATAGTCTTCAAGAGGAGTTTGAATTAGAGGGTTTCCTAGAGAAATTAGGAATGGAAGTTTAGATCAATAGGAGGAGTGGTTTGATTTTGGGAATGAAGCTAATCTTCAATTTGGTGATAACCCATTATTTGAGATGGGTGTTGATATGTCAATTGATAATCCACTTTTTGAGTTGGATGATGGAACAACTTCGGGTTGTAGCATTGCACTTGGTGAAAACAAAAGGTATGGGATTCAGGAGAAGTTTCAAGACTTGAGTTGGAGTGTGGTTTACAACTTGGTGTTGATCTAAGTTTACATTATGAGGTGATTGGTTACCCTCCCAGAAGACCACATGATATGATATGTGCAAATGAGGAGAAAGATGAAGATTGCATTGGGAGTGTGACATCCCCTTTATCATGAACAAGTTTATGACAATGAAATTATGGTCATTATGTTAGTTGCAAGTAACTGATTTTCATGAGAATGTGAAATTGTGGAAAGAATAATTGTTTATATGTTGTAATTTCAAATGAGAATGATTTTCTTATATATGCGAGTGGTTTTCCTATTCAAGTGAAGATGAATGTGTTCATGAGATTATTACGTTGAGAACGATCTAACCATAATTCTTGTTAGTGGATGCAGGATTGCCGATGCCATGAGAGAAAGGGAAATATCATTAGGGAGAGGACGTAGTTAACAATGGATCAATTTTATCATCATACCTAGAGTCAGTGTAAGACAGTTGCATCAAAGTCATAACTTGGCCATAACTAATTTAATTAATTATTGTTAAATAAATCTAATTAAATTATATATTAGCAATCTCCTATGGAGATGAGCCAACCAATTTTTGGAATATATCTTAGGAGAATTGCTATGGTTATAAAAAGAAAATATTAAATTAACAATAGTAAAAATAATTCCAATGCCATCAATCTAAATATAAAATATATGTATGGCTTAAAATTGGAAATTAATTATTCGAAGATGGGAGTTGTTAGTTTATGAAAACTGAAGTTTTTCCGTCATCTTTCCTTCGTGTCTCTGCATGAAACGGCCAAAAAGGAAGCCAAGCAGACGCGGGCTCTTGTAATTTTGGAACAGAGGTTTCAGGAAAGCATTTGTATTATTATGGAGGTCTCTCATTGTCATTCACTTCTTCTCACTTCTTCGACTCTGACTCATTTTTCTCTATATCCACTATCGACTTGCGTTGTGAATCTTAGTCGTTCTCTCTTGAGACGATATCATTTGGTCTTAGTTTCATATTTACTACACATACCTTGCCGAAGCTAGTCCATCATTTTCTCTCTGTTCTTCTTATCCTTGGGATGAAATTTTGGTGACGACAATCCTTGGTCTTCTGTTGTCAGACATAGGTGAAATCGAGGTTGAGTCTGAGTCTCTTGCACCAATTGTTTGGAGAATCCAATGTGGGGTTTCATCTAGTTTCTGCATTCTCAATCAGGCACGTAAAGATGAATTATCAATTTGTTTAATCTAGTCTCAACAGCATGGATTTAGCTCAGTATTTTAACTTGCATAGTATGATTATTTCGATGGAAATCTCAACTAGCAGATAGTTATTAGAAATCATTTCTCAGAAGAATTATAGTTATTCTAAATGTATTTTGAATCACCTTGTTACAAATCTTTCAGTATCGATTGAGCTAGCCGTCCTGTTTTAACCATGTGAGGGGAAACGAGTTTATTGAATTCGCCCTTAAGAGAATACATTGTTATTGTTCCCTTGCTCTTCCTTCAAATTTGTCTGAGGAAAAGATTTTTCCCTTCCACCGTCCTGAACCCGAATACTTGCCTGGTTAGGAATCGAAATATATTCATGATTAATAATTTTTGAACTTGAATGCTAGACCGAACCTTCATTTAAATACTTTGAGATTACCGAGCCATAATTATGGTTGACGGTTTTCCCTTCACTCTACTTCTTAGGCTCTGTATAGAAATAAGCAACTTCTTCTCAGCCATGTTCATCTCATGACTTACCTTATTAAGGAACTAAGGGTATATCCTTCTCAATAGATATCGATCGGTTTCAACTATTCTTGATTGTAAAAGCAGTTTTCTACCAAAGAGGTGAAAAGATAAAGAGTTCAATCTCTCTTAAAGGGTTAAGAAAACAACTTAATCTTTAAAAAAAGGGAAAATGATTCCTAATTAGATTATTGTGATGTTAAATCCTATGGTTAAGATATAACCTCGAACTAAGAGGAAATGATAATCAAACTTGCTAATGTAAAATTAGACCTTGAATTGAGAATTATCATGTCGAGCAAGGGTGAGAGTGCTGACGGCACAGGAGTGCCAGTATTAATAAGAATAAAATCCTTGGCCAAGGTATGATACCAGTTAGGCATTGGTCAGCTATCATGAACCAGATATACTTTTGGTCAAAATGATCCTTCTGGTTAGGAGGTACCTACAGAGGAGGGATCGACCAGGCGTATAGGTTCATGACACTAGGCTCAGAATGGCATGATGATGATTTTGATCCTTGTTGATTACCCTCATGAAGGGTCGGGTTTTTCAGTTGAAGAAACTTGGGAGACCAGTAGGTCTTGGATGGGCAGAAAAAGCCCCTGATGATGGTTCTCTTTCTCTCAAAGATAAAGTTATTCAAGCAATTCAGCATAATGATGATCTCATTTTGTATTCTTTTCTCTCTCAAAATTCTAGGTACATGCCTTTGCTTATTTAAGTTTAATATCAATGTTGCAATAAATGATATTTCCTTTTAGTTAATCGTTTATATGTACAAATCTGCAGTTGAATATTTAGACAGTTGTTTGTTCTTTCCACTGAAAAAGGAAAATCTGAAAGATAGTTAATGTTCTTGGTGTTTTTAGTTACTTGAAATTAGTTAGTCGTTTCCTTTCAGTTGAAATTGAAAATTTAAGAGTTAGTTGTGAAATTGAATATGATATTATTTAAAAATTGATTTTCTTTCCATTCAAATTGCAAAGGAAACCTAGCTGAAAGCAAGTTAGTTAAACTTTGGCTGAAACTGGTAGTTGGTTTACATTTTTCTAAAACTTTAGAACAAGTAGAGTGTTACAGGGAGTGAGATGACACTAGGAGGCATCATCATTCCTAACTACATGAGTAAGTGGAAGTAACTTGGGTATGCCACTTGATGATTTCAGTTGAGGGTTATTTCCTTGTTGGTACTTGCCTTGAGTTGCATCATTCTTGCATGAAGTCTTGAGTGTTGGAGCTGGCCAACAAGTGGGACATTTCATAAACTATCTGAGTTGATGAGTTGTAATGCATGCCCATCATATGTAGTTGGAGATGAAGTTTCTGCATGGAAAGTCTTGGATCATGGTGACTTCAACATCTTCGACATTAAGAAGCTATCAAAATGTAGTTTTGTAGCTGCTGGAAATTTCATTACAGCAGCAAGGAAAGGAGGTTTCAGGCTTGTTACTTCTGAAACTTTGAAGAAAGGACCTAAACATGACATCTACGTGTTTGACAATCCATCCTCTGGATTGAGTGATGCTTTATCTTATACTAATCCATTTTGGGGGTTGGGTTTGAAGACATCAATTGCTCTATGCCCCTTAGTTCTTGATGCTTTCATGGATGGGTTACAAGAGATTACCAAAGAAGTCACAAAATTCCATGGTAAACAAGATGTTATGAATGGCACTTGGAGTTGTGATGTGTACCTTTCTAGGTATGTTGGAGATCATTCTTAGTTGGGTATCCATGCTTGGGATCCTCAACAAGGATTGATAGAGCTTATTGGGAATGGTAGGAAAGATCATTGGAGGGATAAGGATCAAAATTTCAGAATTTATAATGTTGTTCCTTCCTTTACCAACCATTTTGTGATTCCAATTGTTCATCTAGAAATGGATTGGAGAGAGATTTTAAGTAAGGATTGGGGCAATGAATGAATGGTTACTCTTGGGAGTGTTCATTGGCAAAGAAAGGGTCAGATTTTTAGTCTTGAGCTTCTTGTTTGGTTGCAGGCCAGCCACCTTACATTTTGTGTTGTTCTCATTCAAGAGAGTTGGCACATTATTTCTTGTCAAAGAAGTAAAGGGTTTCAGTTGGAGATTGCTTTGAAGTGTTTTCCAGCCACTTTTGAGTTGTTTTTGTGCAACACAATGCTCATCTCACATGCTTATGCTTGGGAATTCCATTGGTACTGCCGTTATCTCTTGTGTAGAGTGCTAAAATCAGATTGTACTTTGCTGATTCCAACTTTGAATAGCAGTGATTATTTGTTTCTTCAAACCTTCCAAACTTTGAGAGTTCATCTTATGAAAGTTTGTGATGTAAACTTTGGTAGTTTACTCTCGGTGTTGGTTCAAGACAATGAATTTCCGCATGCTTTGTTTCATCATTCAAAGATTCTTGGAGTTGGAATAGTAAGAGTTTTTAGAAGCCTTCATGGTTGTATGTGGTGTTATGATGATGAGTTTGTTGAACTCTTGCAAAGGATTGCTTTCCTTTTAGCAAGAAGATTGGAGGAAGTCGCATTTGCAGTTGTGGCTCTACATGACACCATGAGGAGATATGCCGAGGATTATGGTTTTGGGTTGAACAGACTTTTCTTCCTATTGCCCAGGATTGTGTTAGGTAGTAGGATTGTAGATATGGACTTATTTGAGATGCTTTGGCGGGAGATGTTTCATGGTATAGATTTCAAGCCTCTCAGGTATTTCAAATTGAGTTTCGAGGATGGTTACATTTTGGGGTTACAGGAGAGGAGAGTGCAAATTTGGTACGATGGATTTACAGTTATGATCAAAGTGGAGCAATGTTGGCATGGTGGTTTCTTTCTGAGATTGACGTGGGACCCTAGGATCTTACTTGGTTTTAATGTGGATTGGCTTGTTGTTTTTGGAGTTGTGATGGCATTGCTTGAGGACAAGCAATCTTTGGGAAGGGAGGACTGTAATATCCCCTTTTCGGTCCTAAACTTTCTAGTGACCGTTAGCCTATTTCCGGAGTTTTGTACGCTATTCAAAGGCGTTTTAGGGGATTCCAAGTTTCTTTGAGGATTCTTGCCAACATTCTTAGGGGGTAATTGTAGAGGTTTGCCAAAGTGTTTTTTGGGTTTTTTTGTGTTTTCTGAGATCCTTGTTGGGCAATAATTGTTATTTTTAGCAATGCCTATTTTTAACACTTACTATTTTTAGTAAGTTTAGCTGTATCTCAATTTGGGTAATTGCAGAGGTTTGCCAAAGTGTTTTTTGGGTTTTCTGAGATCCTTGTTGGGCAGTAACTGCTATTTTTTAGCAATGCCTATTTTTAACACTTACTATTTTTAGTAAGTTTAGTTGTATCTCAATTTGGGCTAATTTGGAGTTTGGACACACTATTTTTAGCAACTTGCTATTTTTAGTAAGTGCTATTTTGGGCACTTGGTCCTAGTAGCTTTGCAATGCAGGGTTTCCAGTTTTGGTAGTGTGTTGGCATTCTATTGGTCCTCAGGATGGTGGTGATGACTTTCATTGCATTTTTGGCCATCTGGGTGGTTCTCCACATTTCTTGGAGAATATTGCTCATTTTAGTAAGTGCCCGTTTTGGCACTTGGCATCTCTCCTCGCCATCAAAAGCTTCTTGGTGCAATCAGTTTTTCGTTTCGGATGCCTCGTTGATGCCTTTTGTTAAGTGGTTGGAAATATTTTAATGTTTACACTAAAGTCATAAAGTAATGTTTAAACTTTAAATATTACTTTAGTATTAAATATTATAAAGTGAAAAGGTTATTAAAGTTATTTTTTTGAAAAAAGCAAGTGTGTTTTTTCGAAAAAAAACAAAAAAGTTCTTTTTGAAAAGCAAGAAAAAAGCTGTAAAAAAGGCATGGAGTAGCTCATTTGGCTATGCAATCTTATGATAATGAAAAGCTGCCGAATTGGTGTGAGAATCTTTGGGGTTTGAGGATGAAAACCCTCAAGGTTGGCTTCAGTTTTGGAGTTGCAAGACAGTTCCCTAGTTGGACGTTGGTGTGGCTCCATTGCAGGGGTTACTGTTGAGCTTATTTGGTGATGGATTTCCTTTCATTATCAGTTTTGGATTTTTATGATGTTTTCTAGATATGCTTTGGTTGTGTGTGATGATTTACAGCGTTGGGGGGAGCGTTTGGAGTGATATTTTAGATTTTGTGCCCTTGCTGGTCTGTAGTTTTCCTAACCCAGTCGTACCACCTTTGTGCTCATGCTGTTTGGAGGTTTGGAGAATTTTTTTGGGCATTGGTTATTCTTGTTTAGCAGCTTGATGCGCCCTCTTCTTGCAAGTTTCCAAAAGTTTTAGCAAAAAATTGAATTTTATGGAGTTGGTCGCCTCTTTAGCAAGGCCGTACAGTTTGGCATGATGGTGTTAGGTTGATGAGGCTTCTGTTCATTCATATTTGGTTGCAGACTTTGCCTTCATTTGGAGGCCTAGGCTTCACTAGGCTTGGGTTGACGATTCTATGGTGATTGGAGTTTCTTGGAAGGGCTTGGAATGAAGTTATGATCAATTTATGGTTGCTATTTTGAGGTGTTTCAGACCTGTCATTTCATATCAGATCTGAACTTCCTGCTATTCAGTCCATTTTTAGATTTCTTGGGGTCCTTGTTGAGGTAAACATTGTTCATTAGTATCAAGAGCTATTGTATTTTGGTGTTGGATATCACTTGGGTTATCATTTTCATATATCTAACTCATTGCAACTGTATTGTACTTGCAAAACATCATGTTGTAATGAGCTCTCATTGTAACACCTTTGGTAGTACCATTGGTGATTAGCTCTTGTACTTATTTGCTACTTACCCCATTGAATAAGTGGCGCTCTAGTTGAATAAGTGGTTGAGCTTTCTTTACTTTCATATCTTTTCTAACCCCATTGAATAAGTGGTGTTCTCGTTGAATAAGTGATTGAGCTTTCTTTACTTTTCTTGTTATACTTGCTTAATAAGTGGAGGATTTTTTTCTTGCTTGGTTAGCTTGCCGCCAAGGGATTTGTTGTTAGTTGTAGTTGCCCGTTGAATGAGTGGAGGATTTCATTTCATGCTTGAAGATTTCATACTCACCCGACTGAACAAGTGGTTCATTTTAGTAGTGTAGCATTGTAACCTTACCACCCTATGCTCTCACCTTGCCCACATCGAGATCTGGGTGATCTGAAAGTGGGAGGGAGTTTACTTTAGTTGGTTATCTTTGATTATTGGCTAATGCTAAAAAGTTGTGAAGTTTTTTGAAAAAAAATTAAGGTTGGGTTGTGTTGGTGTGTGTTTTGAGTACGCCACCAAACACTGAATAAAATGCCCAAGGACACTTTATCCTCTCTTGAAAAGTGATTGCAAATACCTAGAAGATAATACAATAACTCCAATGTTTCTTTTGGTCAGGTCATGACATGTGGATAAGGCCAGTGGACGTTGTGATTTGCTGGTAATCACAAGGGGACTTACATTATAATCTGTTTGCAAATTTAGGACTTAGACAGTTTTATCATTGAAGGCTCTTTCTGATGGGTATTTTAGATTTTCCAAAAAAAAAGGCAAAAGGATAAGGGTTTAGAAGTCTAAACTATGCCTAAGAACTCAAGAGACGATAGTGACTAGATAAAATTGGAATAAACCACACTTTGTTTCGCCTCCTTCGGACAACTACGCAAAGCGGGTGCAATCTTCAACGAAGGTGATGATGATTTTCATGCTCGAATAAATAATTACCCAAACTGAAGTTAAGAATCCACAACTTAAGAGCTCAGGCTAACTTTACACATTGAATGCAAATCATCCATTCAACAAAAGTATGAGCTTAATTTCATCCACCACTGCTATCAAATCTATAATTCACTAACAAACATATAAATGAAATGCTAATTTAATTCTAATCTAAGTGTTGAAGGAGAAATATGAAAACCTTGCACACTACTTGAAAATAAAAGTGGTTCTTAGCAAATCATGCACAAGAGCTTTTATAAACGGAAATAGTTTTGTCGCAACAATCTTATACAACTCACTTCACAAATTACAAATGAGGGGCGAGCTCAATTTATAGGCCCCCCAATTACAATTCAATGGCCAAGATTGATTTTGAATCAACGACCGAGATTACAAAATAAAACCCTAATTAGGGCTCGTCACAATTAACTACCTCTCGACCAATGAGAAAATTACATTTTGGGACACTTGCCCTTCTTGCTAAATATAAACCAACTCCATGGATAAGTCAGGTTCATTGAACCTAGACATGTTGACTTGGAACAATTTTATTGGTTGGAAGATGACGAGGCGCCACCTCAGCGTGTTGGATGTCCTCCTTGGTCTCTTTGTTCTTTTTCCATGTACTTGCCTTAGAATATCTTCCTTTGCCGAAGACTCTATCTTTTGTGCTTGTTTCTTCCTGGCTTTGATCTTGGATTTCCTTTGAGATTTTGATTTCTTCTTCTCACTTGCATTTGAAGTTTGGAAGTCTCCCCTTAGAGCAGTTATTGAACTTTTTCTTCCTAATTGTTTTGAAATTCCTTCAAGTGCCTTGAATTTGGAGAAGAACTCTCTTGTGCCTTCACCATAATGGAAGAAATTGGAACTTTCTCTGTGAAGTATTTCCCATACTTAGCCAAGTTTTGGCTATTCAATTTCATTATGTAACGTCTTTATGTTGACCATTCAACACTTAGCCAAGATTTTGGCCATCTTTATGCTCAAATGAACTTTGCCTGTGGATTTGTCTTTAATTTTGAGTTTGGCTTGTGCTAAGTAGGGTAGACTCCATCCTTGGGCAAGAATTTTATTCATTTCCTCTTTATTCCTCTTGTTTTCTTTCCAACACCTAGTCAAAATTTGATCCTTTTATTGTAGGAAAATTCCACACTTAGCCATTTTTTTGCTTCCTCTTGGCAAATTTTACCATGTTTGTTTCTAACCTTGGCGGACTTTGGCACATGTCATGCCAATTTTCTATTATGCTTGAGCGGACTTCCTCATTGGCAAGCCAATTCTTTTTCTTTCTCTTTGGCGGACTTGGCTGTGTCTTGGACAAGGCGGACTTTAAAGCTGGCTTAGATATGTGCATGGTAGACTTCAAGGTTGGCTAGACATGCTTTGGCGGACTTCATCTTTGGCTAGACCATGTGTACTTCCTTTTGGGCGGACTTTGTCTTCGACTTGCCATCTTCACACTAGGCGAACCTAGTGAATGCTTAGACATTCTCATGCTTGGCGCACTTTGCCAATGCCTTAGAAATTTTCCTTGCCTCCAAAGTTGGGCAGACTTCTCAATAGATTTGCCAATTTTCCTCTTGCCAAGGGTAGGCTTTGACTAATCCATGCCATGGACGGACTTCCTCAATGTCTTTCCATTCTTTACTTCCTTATGGCGGACTTCATGATGGCTTTTCCAGAGGGTGGCGGACTTGAAGGCTGGCTTGCCAAGGCTGATGGCGGACTTTCAAGATGCTTTGCCATTTCTTTCCAAGGCAAGGGCGGACTTTGCAAGTTGTCTTTCCAGAGCAAGGGCGGACTTTGGGGTTGGCCTGCCACAGGCAAGGGCGGACTTGCCATGATGCTCTGCCATCCTCCATACTTGGCGTAATTTTGGCCAATGCCTTAGACGAATCTCTCTTCCTGTGGTGTACTTTATACTTAGCCAGACATCTGACTTAGTCAAAATTTTCAAATTTTCTCTCTCCTTTTGGGTTGGGCGGACTTGGAGGTTTCTCTGCCATTTTGCATTTATGTCCATGCCTTAGAAATTTATTTCATGTTGAGTTGGGCGGACTTCATGTTTGCCTTGCCATTCATCCTTCATTCTGTGCCTTCGAATTTTGTTCTGTCATGCCGAGGAGTGAATTTTATGCCAGCTTGATCCCTTCTCTTTCTAGGCATATTTTATTTTTCATGCCTTAGAAATTTTTTACCTTCATAAGTTGGGCGGACTTCAGCCTCTCTATGCCATTGGCGCATTTTAGTCTTGCTTTGTCCAAGGGCGGACTTGGCAAGCTCTTTGCAAATCACATCTTTTTTCCATGCCTTAGAAATTTTTATCATGCTGGGGGTGGCGGACTTCATACTTGTCTTGCCAGTCACATTTTCTTCCGTGCCTTGGAAAATTTCTCCATGTTGAGGGGCAGACTTGGTGATCTTCTTGCCAAGGGTGGACTTGGAGCTTGGCCTGCTAGTGCCTCTCTTCCTAGGCGGACTTGGTGGCTTGCCAAGACATGGCGGACTTGGCACTTCATCAAGCCATTTCTCTTCTCATGGGCGCCCTTCATCAAACTTAGCCATTTTGACCAAACTTTTGCTATTTTACCTTGACTTTCATGATCTCTGGAGGCGTGTTGGCTCCTTGCTCTGTGGGATCCGAAAATAGAAACTTTCCAAAAATAGAAAAAGCAAAAAGCATCCCTAAAAAATAGGAACTCCAGAATGGCCTAAAAATGCCAAAAATAAAAAAAGCAAAAAGCAAAAAAGCAGAATCCCTAAAAAATAGGAAGTGTCAGAATTGACTCAAAGCAATGGTGTTTCTCGTCTACCAGTCCTTCTAAGCACTTCCATGACATCTAGGAACTGATATGGGCTTGAATTCTCTATTTGGCTCAGATGATTTCTACAAAACTCTAACTCATTGTAAATAAAATGGTGATAAGCAGTTGCGTTGCCAAGGCAAAAACCCAAAAAGCAAAAAGAAGGGGGGTTCCCATTTGCAATGGGGCGATGTGTGAAATAGGTCACAACAGGTTGTTACATTCAGTTCAGTAAGGAAAATAACTTTTGCATGAAGGACAATGATGATATAAACGTGACATTAGCTAGGTACAAAATGTAGATTTTTGCAAGTGAACCTGACTATTTAACAAATGATACAATCCAGTTCAGATGGATGCCAAACCTTCGCAAGTTGATGCAATCCTAATGTTAGCAAAGTACGAAGTGCGGGGTTGCTTTATGTAATGAAATCTATACAATTTGCATGATTTTGTTAATGAGTTGACCATGCGGGGCTTTCCAACTAAACTAGGCATTTGTAGTAACCCGATAGCGAACCGGGAATTTGTGGGAACCCTATAGTGTGTAATATTCCCCCTTAATTTTCTCGAGCTTTTGATCAGCACAAACACCATTGTTAGCGTTAGCTCCAAATATAAACCAACTTGGAAAGTAACCCTCCACCTTTTTATCACCAAGATCCCAGTGTGGGCGAGGTGAGAGCATACGGTGTTGGGGATCCTTAGCAACTGGAAAATGAAATTATAATGCTTGCTAGGTGGCTAGCCGACCATGGATGAAAAGTTAAATGCTGGAGATACAAAGTATGCGGATAACCAACCATGAGCTCAACCACTTATTCAGCGGGAGCGAAGATATTACAATTATGAGGCGGCAAGTCGACCATTTAATCCTCACTACCACTTGTTCAGTGGGAAGAATTTATTAAACTTAAAGTGCTGAAATATAAATGCTTCAACCACTTATCTAGTGGGAGCTAAATACAAAACTTAATTGCAGCAAATAAACAAATTACTGTTAGTACTACTAATTAGCCTTACAATAAATGAAATCAGCTGCAAAACATGTCAGAATTACGGCCACATACAACCAATGATTAAGGACAATATCCTTAACACTTTTACAATGATTACAATCAGATTTTAGCCTGTAAATATCAGAAAATCAGAATGACTTGAAGTCTGATTAGAAACAGAAAACACAGAAAATCAGATCAGCAAGTAAGAATTTCACCAGAATAGACACATCTTCTTCAATGTAGCTCTAGAAAACTTCAAACAGCAGTCAAATGAAGCCTCTAACCAAGGCATCCAACCTCCAATAATCAAATGGTGCCAAAACAGTAGTTGAGACCTGGCATGAGTCACAAAGCATCCTGCAATGAAATGGTACGACCTCCAAGAAGGTTGACCTCCTCTGGAAAAATCAACACTCAAAAATAAATTCTGAAAAGTTGCAATTCTAGGCGCCCTTCACAGTAGAATAGCATGAGCCAGTACCCAGAATGAAATAAAAATCGATGGCGAAGCTATCAGCAAAAATCTACTTCAGCCATGATGTTCAGCAACAAACACAAACAAATTATACAGCAGCAACCTGTTTAAGGAATTTAGAAATTAGGCTCTATCCACACTCCTGAATGAAGCATGGTCTTCAGTCACCTTCTAGGAAGCCATAGTTTTAGGCCTGAAGAAAGGTATTGAAAGCTAGAAGGCACGCAACCCCCGTAGCAAAGTCTGAACTCAGTTCAACAGCATAACATTATGAATTTTCCAAAAGGTCCTCAACTCATAGTAAAGTATCAATATATAAGCACAAATGGGCGATTGAAGCAACTTGTAACTCCAACCAAGAAACTCTTCAACTTCTCAAAAGGACATCCACCTCAAATGCTTTTTAAAAATATTTAAAATACTTTATGCTTTCTCTCAATTCATCCCATTTTGAAGAAATATTAAAACTTTAATAAAACATTTAAATGCATTAATGAGGCGTCCACTTTATGGCCCCAACTTTAAAACAACTTTGAAGTCGTTGCCTAGGCATGGTGTACAAACTCAAAACATAAAATTGACTAAGTGTTGAAACTCAGTCCAATGAAGCAACTAAAACCAACGCCCAAAACTGATTTTGCTAGACTGCCAAAAATAGCATGATGATCTGAGCTGAGCTGCTGATAATGCCACTGCCAAAAATAGACTTAGTAAAAATAGCAAGTTCCAAAAATAGTAAGTTCACTTCAAACTCAACAAAAACCCAAATTGAGCAAAAAATATGACTTACTATAAATAGTAAGTCTCCAAGAAGGCTGTCAGAAATTGATGCATGTTACCCTATTTCGAAGCTCTTTGAAAACCCAGAAAAAACCACCAGACATGCATTAAAAATTCTCGCATGCAAGCCTTCAAAACCACCTACAAAAGGGGAAACCCTAATTTGCACATTTGAGTAGCCTACGGATTTTCGGAAATAGGCTATCAGTCCACAATGAGATTGTCACTGAGAAAGGGAGATTACATAGTGAACCAGATATGTGGGGTTTACTAACTGAACATGCATAACTTCCACTTGCTATTGGTTTACAGAACTTCCATTTGGTATGGGTTTGTAGAGCTTCCACTTGTTACTGGATTTTGTTTATTTTTGCAGCGACTTAGTTCCGGTAATTGCTAGATCTTGAAATTGTTGAACTTCTTAAGTCTTGAAATATAAAAAGTTAATCGTGGTCTTCATTATGGAGCCTTTTGGAGGGGGAAGAGCCTTTGAAGAGGAAAATGGCCGAATTTATAACTTGTAATGTTAATGATGTTTGGTTTGTAAGCTCTTGAAACCCTTGTTGTAATGAAATTATATGAAGAAAATAAAGCATGATGTCAAATTCGTGCATAGAAGTGTGTTTAGGCTGCAAGATCAGGTAGTTTGATAGGACCCCCCGACCTTGATTGCATCGCATATCTTTGGGCTAATATGTATTTTGGCTCTTTTATGTACATATTTCTTGGTGTTTGCTTTTTAGCCAATAAGTGTGTGTTTGTGTTGTAATAGGTTAAGTTGTTCGTGGAGTCATAAAAAATACAAAAGCTCTTATTTGGGTGTGGAAGAACTACCCAACTTGTGCACATAACTAAGAAGCAAAAATTGATGTGGTAGACTAGATTATTTTCTCTTCCATTTTGAAAACCCCCTAAAAGTAAACTCTATATGTGTGAAAATATTAAATTTGTCCATAAACTAGTCTTTAAAGGTTTTATTCAAGTTCTAATTTTTACAAAGCAGCTTCCTTCTCTAATTTGAAGAAAGGTTCTACCCTATACGTTGTTCCATATTGTGTTGTTCCAAACGAGTTCAAATTAAAATGCTAACATATTCTTTTATCTTTCTCATGATTTGTTGCAATAATTTTGTATGCATTGGGTAGAGTCGACTTACTTTGGTTGTTCATGGACAATAATATATCTTCTTTGTTCTTTGTCACATCTTTCTCTATCTCTTGAGTTACCAGTGATCATGTTGAGTTTTGAAGCTCTCTCAACTACCTCATTTGATTACTTTTTTTGCACTTTTATTTTAATACTGTATAATTATTGCATCGTAGTTCCATGTAGCCCATGCTTGTTTTTTAGCTATGTGCTAAATCATATGGTTGATTGTTTATTTTCTAGTTGATGAATATATATAAATTTTTGAATTGTCCTTAGCGTTTAGATAATATTGTTAAGTGTTAGGTATGATTGATTTTTATTACATTGTGCTAATGGTAGGATTATTAGAAATGAAGGCTATAGAAACATTTTTTGAAACAAGATAAAACAATATAAATTATAAAACAAAATCTATTTTCTTTGGAAAGATATGAAATAAACCATATGTTTGCATGCTATGTATATAGAGTTTGGTGCCATTTAGATGAATTCTTTTCTATGTTCCACAATGTTTATAGGATGGGGACGGTAGGAAATGTAGGGACATGTTTTTGGGATGGTAGGTGAAGGGAGGTATTTTTTTAGTGGATGATATGGGACAACAATTAAAAAATATAGGAAATTTTAAATATTCATGTGACAAGGCATTCACCATATTCATTAGATAACCATAGTATGAAACATTTGACCTGAATTGAGAATTGTTATGGGTTGACATATAAATTAACAAAATTTTAGTGTCTAATCATTTGAGTTTTCATTGACAATATGTATATACAACAAAATGACAAAATGTAGACAACTAGATCTACAATTTTTATGCCTCCACCTCATTTTTGCCTACATAAAAAATTGAGTTTGAATTTGAGTCACTACTAACTAAGTCAGAAGGTTCGAATTCAAATTTGAGTTCGGCAACATTGAAATTTGGATGAAGTTCTGCAAGGAAAAAATTCGAAAAGTAAAAAATTTGGATTAAATTTGCCTTATATAATTTTGATTTTTTTAAAAATGTAAATAATAACCGATAAAAATAAAACTATATTATATTACTTTGAATACATTAGTAAATCTAAAAATATTATATTATTATAATATAATATATTTAAGAATTTCATATATTAAATAATAAACATTCTAGTTATAAATCTAATTTAAATATTTTAGAATGTTAAATTTTAATATATTTTGTAAAATATAAAATTAAAAAACAAAATTAGATTGTTCAAAAAATAACATATAAAGATATAAAAGTTAATTTAAACTGAACATAAAGTTAAAATAATAAAAACAAAACTTTTGTTGTGTGAGATGAGTAAATATAGCTCAACGGAATAATGGATGCAGACGGGGACACAGAGCTGGCCAGACATTTCAAAGATTAATTGAAATATACCTCAACTTGGTGGAAATGGAGACAACGACCTTCATTATCTCGGCACTACACATTTATCGAACATTATGGAGATGGTGACATAGAGTGGGCAGATATCCAGAGCTTTGAGAGCGAGGTCCGATGCAGTTGGAAGGTGAAGGTTAAGGACACCCAATGAAACAAATAGAAAATTGAAGCTTTATCATGCACAAAAACTGTAAGCCCTCATCCGTACAAATATTAGGGCGAACAAAAACGAATTAATAATATTTATTTGAAGTTCGTTGAATTTCGAATTTCATAGATGAAATTGGGCGAACATTGTGACTTAGACTACCAATATGAGGGATTGCCTCATCTAATGTAAATTCAAGTAAATCCCTATTGTGCCTCCTCTTCAATCTGTGTGGCATCTTCATGACCAACATTTCACAATGTAGCTAGATTTTATCAATCTTGAAGTTGCAAGGAATTATGCATGGTCTCCAACTTCTTTGCCCATCTAGAGGTAAGTGTATTCCTCTTGATTGATTGAATGAAGTTGTATGTGGACCAATTCCTCTTTACACTAGAGGAACTAACAACTCTTAAAAGGGAGTGAGTGGCAAGCATCCTCAACTTTGTTGCATCCTTACCATGTCATGTCCACCATTTAGTAGAGTCGATTTGAGCTAATCTAACCCTATTTGTCTTGGCCTTTGGTTTGTTGAATGTTGGACCTTGAAAATTGACACTCTTTTAGCCCTTGATGCATACCATTTGGGATTTAGAACATAGTTCGCCATATGAGGTGGGGTGTTCATAGTGTTTCATTGCCACACCACAATGAGCTTGATATGCTCTTCATATAATCCTAGATTAAGACCCTTGCTATACATTGGTTGCTTCATTTGGTACAACATGCTATCAAATGTTGTTTGAATCTCTCCAAGACTAGGAGAGTCTATATCAATATATCTAATGAATCATAGAATAGGTGAGATAAAGGAGCAAATATATCTGAAACAATTGTTTAAAAAAAGAATAATAGTTAAATGACAAAGTGTGAATGCTAATACAACAAAAACAATAATTTACAAGTTACAAACATTGATAAATTAATAATAAAATAAAAAATCTCTTACCTCACAATTGACTACTAATCATCATCAAGGATCTTTTGCTTCACACTCTTTTTGCTATGTTCATCTTTGCCCATCTACCCCACTGTGGATTAACCATCATTAACTATAGAGGTTCCTGCACCTCAAGCATCCTCTCTAACAAAATAACTATTAGATCTAGTTTCCATAGGTTTGAGGAATTCCTTCTTTGAAAAAAGTCTTGAAGAAAGCAAGTGAAGTGTAGTGGTTGCAAATAAACATTAATATATCTCTTGCTCCTATCGCCACTCGCTTCACTCAATCTATCTTCCCTTTGTCTTCCAATGCATTGTTCAACACATGAACACATGGGGTTCAAAAACTATGCTCGTAAGCACCCTCCACCATCATGCTAGCTAACTTTGAAACATGTGCTAAATTAGTGAGCACCTATACAACATTTTAGGCCTCAACTTCATTGATGACGTCTTTCAAAATCTGAAATTTGAAGTTTGCATGTTTGTGCTTCCTTGAACAATCAATAGCTTAAAGAATATAAGATTTAGTTGCACATATGACTAATATTGATAAGTTGCTAATGTCTAATATTGTTCCACCCATCCATGATTATTGATCAACTTGTCCTTAGCTAGGTTTGCTTTATATCGTCCATCACAAACTTGCATTTGAATATTGTCTCTTAAGGAGGGTGGCATGTTGTCTATGTTCTCTAGGAGGGGTAGATGAGGAACTTTTTGGGTCCTAAAATCGCAGTTCCACAATCTTAGTCGACCAATCTTCAAGGCCATTGAGTTGTCTTCATGTAGATAGATCATCAATTGATCAACATAGTGTAGATGATCAAAGGCCAACACTTGAGAGTGGGCATTCTCTCCTTCAATTTGGGCTTAGCTAAACCCAAGGCAGTGTTCCTAGAGGTATCCTTAATAGGACATCTATCAAATGAATGGTGGACTAAACAAACATCAACTATACCCAATTTACGCTTGACTTGTTAGTAAGCTAGAAGATAACTAACTGCTTGGAAAACCTCTTATTAAATTGATAACTACATCCTTGCATATGCATCTAAAGATCACAACAATATCATATTCCCACAAGTGAATCTGTTTAACATTTTATACACAAGTGCAAGGTGTAACATGCATGGCATGATTCTCTAACAATCTTAGAATGTCCTTGAATTATAATACCGAATCATGGTAGCACGTAGGACCCTTATCTACTCCTAAACTACTGAGGATAGATAGATTAAAATTGAAAGGTTTTGGGGCTTTCACCTACTAGATTGGTGTCTACTCCATTGGGTTATAGAGTTGCAATCGACAAAGAAGAAGACGATACCCTTGTAGAACATAAATGAAACTCGATGTATATATACAAATTATAAATAATTCTTCATGCGATTGAACATGCTTAATAATCCATCATAATGTTTCAATAACCCACATGAAACAAAGGAAGGACCATTACACAAGCTTTTTAGTGCATTAAAAGTTGTTAGACATTCATTGAACCTCTGTTACATTCATACTAGCAATTGTGGCTGGAGAGTATCCATAACTAGGTTCAATCATTCCCCATAGTCATTACAAATTGCCATGGAGACTTTCATTCATATGCATTGTGCTGATTGAATAACCTTCCTATGATTTACAATTTATATCTTGTCCCTTTATAGACCAAACTTGCGTCACTTGATGCCCTAGAACAACCTAAGACACTCTACAACTAGGAAATTGGCTCAACAACCAACCCTTAAAATATATTTCCTTCTTGTATTTATAGCACTTTGTTTCCATATGATTTGTTGTCTTGTTGGGGGTGGTAGGAATTCTCTACGAGTCAACATTTATTGCAACAACACAACAATTTTCATGATAATCCTTTTAGGATTCTTTGCTAGATAGCTTGGAGCATTTGAAATGTTCTTCCCATGCACTGAGAAGTAGCCATGTATTTATTTGTAGACCTCCAATAGCTAGGGTTTAATTTATGGCATTGAAAAGGCCCATAGCCCTTTCATCATCTTCACATGGCTTTGTGTGTATATCTACACCTTTGAGGGGCTCAATGTTGTTTGGGTGGGGATAGGGTGTTTGTATGTGTTCATTGTTGTTATGTCTATGTAGTAATGATGTGTCAAGATGTGCAAGAAGGTAGGTGGCCTTTGGTGTTCGAGTGGTGGGGGTCCATGAAATTGCTGACTTAAATAGCGCGTTGAGGCAAAAAAATGTTGAAAAGGCCCAAGGTGGGGGTTTGGGGAATTGCATATTGGAGGGTGCAAAAGATGGAGAGGGGACTAGGGAAACGAAATATAGGATGCCAAGGTGAATGGGGAAGCTGAAATTCATGGGATTGGGGAGAAATTAGTTGTGAGACAATGGGGATCAATATTCGGGAATACCAAATTTAGTTAGAGAATGGGGATGGAAAGGCTTGAAGGTCAACAAACATAAGCAAAGGTGATTGGGGATTGGGGTGTGGGAGTAACAAGCACCATGTGTCATGGGGGGGAGAAGACTTGAGATCCTATTGGGGTTTGGGGATCGAGGATCCATGGTGTGATTTACTTTAGAAAGACAATAGGAAAATGTTTGGGGGTTCATTGTGTATTGGAGGTCAGGATTTAGGGTTTTGAGATGATTAGGGCCTAGATATGAGAGCGTAGAGAGGGAAAAGCAAACTTGAAGGCTCAATAAAAGAAGGAACATATGGGCGTTGAGGGTCGATCCTTGGGGACATTGCATATGTGGTTAGAGATTTAATGAATGTTAGAGGCCTATATTTGAAGACAAAGAAGTAAATGGGATGTGGGAAGAACAAATGGACAAATCGAGGAGTGGAGAAATGAGAAATTAAATGCTAGGGAGATAAGTAGCAGAAATCCCAAAAGTTTGTTAGAGGAGGAACAAAGGAAGTATGGGGGTGTAGGTGAAGGAAGGGATGTTGGTAAGGAGAACTTCGAAACCCTGGCAGAGATAGGAAAGAAGAAGCATGAGGGCGCGAGGAATCGAGGGGTGAAGGAAAATGGTATTAAGGTAGAGAAAATCCTAAAACCTTGCCCAAAGTAGGACGATGACATAAACATCCTCGACATTATGAGGTTTTTGCATTTTGATACTTAGGCATATGACAAGGATATGAAGAGATCCAAAGCACAACACTTAGGTGCAAATTAGCTAAGGGGGGAACATTAAAGGAGTTCTCTCATCAATTATCATTGATGGTTAGAGTAAGGCTAGGGCAACGAAGTGGGCACTAAGAAAATTTTGCATTGTTGGGGTGAGTACCAATAGAGTCAATGTTTTTTATTTTTTTCAACATGTTCTTGAAATAAGGAGTCAACATGTTCTTGAAATAAGGAGAACATGTCCCAACAAAACCGATATTGCTTGTTTGTTCAACATGTTCTTGAAATAAGGAGAACATGCTACATGAAACGGGAAGGCATGGGCACACAAAAATTGGGCAACAGACTTATTTACTTCTTCTTGTGATTAGACGTTCATTATCCCTGCAACTGCCCTTGGCCTTTGACTAGTCTTCCTCTTTCCATTTGTAGAAACCTTAGCACTAGCAATCATGGATGGCATAGTAGATTGTGTGAACTGTATTGGCACACACTTAGGTCTTGCTTTTCCCTCTTAAACAATCTATTTACTTCTGCCTTCTCATGTATGCTTATCTTTTCACAAATTTTAATCCCATGTCCTATAATGCACAAAAGGTGACTAGATACCCTAGTGTATCCTTTTTTGTGTGAATGACAACCAAATTCTACTCCCCCTCAAATTTTTCTTTTTATCTTTGTCTAAAGGTGTTACCAATTGCAAAAGAGGTTTAGTGAGTTTTAATGGGTTCTTTGCATAAGGTCTTAAGAGGATGGAAGGGCATGCCGACATGTTTATGTGGCTGTCCCTCTTCACCCACACCACTCCCACACCTTGAGGAACGCTCATCTCTTTTTTGTTCCATGCCAACATTTTCACTACCCTCACTACTACTCATGTTCTTTGAGAAAAAAAAACACAGCACAAACTGCAAAAAGAAAAAAAAAACTGCCTTAAACAGTTTATCCTTTTGCTTTAAATTTTTAAAACGTTGAAATTTTAAAAAAAAATTCAAAAAACAAAATACCTACCTCATTGTTGCTGCTGCACTTCTTCTTATCTTCTCCTCAGCCACTTCATAGAGCTCATTGGTCAGTGCTCACAAATGTCAAAACAATCAACAAATGCAATGTGTTTTGCTGCTGTGTTCTTGTTTCTAAAGACAGAGCTGTTAGGTTTAACTTTAGGGTTTTGAAAAGGGAAGAGGGCCTTGTGGGCCTCCTCGCCCCTCTTAATTTTCCATTTTAACCAAAAAAAAAACATATGATTTGCAGACAGGATGATTGGCTGTCCCTGGATGGCAGACAGCTGTTTCCTGGTAGGTGACAGAGATAGAGGACAGCTCAGTGACATTTCCAGTGTGTCCTTGTGTAATGTCTTAGATGCAAGGATGGCCAGAAAACCCTGTGGATGCGTCCCCATGTATCATCAATTATTTTCTATGCTCCATAGGTTTACTAATTTTGTTTGCTTTGTATTCTCTGTCCTTACCATTTATGTATCCTCTGGTCTTCCTCTAGATGTGTTCATGTGTTCATCGTCCTCTTCCTTCTGCAATTTTATGTTTTTCTATTTAATGCCTTGCCAAACTGAAAAGGGATGTTGGCTGAGAAGTCAATCCCTTTATGATATTTGACTTTATAAATAGAAATAATTGAATCTTGAAAATCTACTGTATTAGGATATGTAGAGTCCGGACATATGTTACCTACATTACCTTGTGGTTATAAATCTTTGTTTCTCAAATATAAATATGAATAGACAGCACAGGTTGCCTGTTAAAACTTAATTAGATGTTTTATTAATATAATTTGTACATGTCTGCTATGCTTTTTGTGCAGACGATCAACAGAAATTTCTCTAGTCATTCGACAAACAATGGAAGCAGCCATATTGACACGTTTAATGCCACGATCTCAGGTTGTATCTCTACATGTATATTTTCTCTGTGTGTTTTTTTCCTTTTGAAAACTTCTTTATATAAGTCAGAAGTTTTCTGCTTAAAATACCATTTGGTTTTGTTTTATGTTTATTTTTATTTCTTATGGTTTTTAGTAGTGAAAGGATTTCCATTAATATGTTATGTTTTCTAGCATTCCCTTTTTTTGCTTGGAAGGAAATTAGCAGTTACATCATACCCTAGTATGCTTATTTTCTTTCATTTGTTTTATAATATTATATGCATCTTTATTTGTTAGAATCATCTTTACTCACCTGTCAATTGAGATAGGGAATCATTCAAGATATATTTTTAGTTTATAATGTCTGATGCAATATAGGATTTGTTCTCTGTAATACTACCTAACAAAAAACCATTCCAGAAAACGTTGGTTCTCTGTAATGCTACCTAATCTTTTTTGCATTTGTGACCTATTCTATGGAAAAATATTTTTACATAGGATAACTGTCCCTTGCCAACCAAATTCTCTGCTCCATTTTTCTCTTCTATTTGAAATTTATTAATAATTGGATTCTCTATGCAAGTGGTCTGAGGGATCATGAGTTGGAGACTCTTTAATACATTTTTAGCCTGATTACTTTGCACGAGAAAGAACTGTAATTTAGGACATTTTTACCTAATTACTTTTACAAAAGAAACAAACTATGGTTGATGCAATGTTTATCTAGAATAGTTTTTCATTGGATCACTATCTTTCTTCTATTGTTGCAGATAGACATATTTGTTCAAGTTCTTCAAGCAGATGGAGGTAACAATAAATTTTAGTTCAAGTAGGTAAATAGAATCTTTGGTTTTGTTTTGTATCATTGAACTGTTAGACAGTCCAGCTAAGTTTGGTATCTTCTAGAAATAATTTCATGGATTCTTTTTGGCTGTGATTTTTTTTTACTAACACGAGCAAGCAACTTTTACTGAGTATTGACTGCTCTGCAACACTATTCTTTTGTTTGAAGGAACAAGATCTGCATGTATCAATGCAGCAACTTTAGCACTTGCTGATGCTGGTATTCCCATGTGTGATTTGGTCACTTCCTGTGCTGCTGGGTACCTTAATAGCACAGCTTTGCTAGGTACCTGCTTGATTTTAATGTTGTTAAGTTCAATTGTTGTTTACATGCTATCTTGTGGAAATCCATATGCCTGCCCCATATCTGCTCATATGTTGATACTGCTATTGAACAGACATGAACTATGTCGAAGATGGTGCAGGGGGTCCTGATGTTACAGTAGGACTAATGGCGAAAACAGAAAAAGTTACACTTCTTCAGGTAGTAAGATATATTTTCTTTTTATAGAATAGTTTAATAGAGTGTCTGCAAACTTCCATCCTGGCTTTGTGAATGCATTGGCAGTTCCATTTTCTGGTGTTGGGGACCATTGGTTTGCATTTTATGTTGTTTTTAAACACTTCATTATGCAATCTCTTTTTTTTGAAACAAATTTATTTTTGTTGTATCTTTTTATGAAAAGAATATGGAAGTATAACTACTAAAACAAGTATTTAGTCTGATGGCATATAACAAGGCATGGTGATCATTTTATATCAGCAACTTTTTTACCATTACCAATGGAAGGTAGCTTCTAAAATTTTCTGAGAGCAGACATAATTTCTATTGATTACATGTAGTTGACATAAGAATGATCATGTTCTAAACATGTTCTGTCAAATTGAGGACTGTTGCCCTGGCCATGCCCAAATTTCATTGAAAGGACAGTTTTCCTTGCATTTCATATCAACAAAATTATATTCAAATCTAAGTTCCAAAAAGCTGATTTGTGAATGTTTAATGTAGGTGTCACATTTTAAGCTTCTTTACATTGGGTAGACTTGAGGTTCACTTGTTTCGTAAAAAGAAATGTTAAACTTTTCATAAGCAAACAACATTCTTTTTTGGTGACCATAATACTTGTGAAAGACGTTTTTTTTTTATTATTTTAATGACGATCTGCTTTTCATATATTCCAATTGATAAAATATGATATCACAGCTAATTGATCTCTAATTTTAATGCAATATATGTTTTCATGGATACTGTGTGTGCTATGATTGAGCTTAAGTAGCATGTGTGTCTAAAAACCTCAGAGAAGCTTTCTATATTGAATTTTTTAGTGGAGAATCTGTTCAGTGTACCTCAGTTTAAGTTTGTCTGTTCTATTCAGCTTTTATTTCCCCATTTTTTGCTTATGCTATATATTTCAAACCTTTGAACTGAATATGATTTTTTTTTTGGAATAATATGGGACATTGTTCAGATCTATGTTGCCGGTTTTGGTTTGGATCCTGGTTCAGGTTCATAGATACAGTTCATGGATCTGGCAAAACTTTTTTGGAGGTTGGGTTTGTCTGTACAAAAAAATGTAAAAATAAAAAAATATAAATTTGCAGCAGAAAATAAATATTTCTTAGTATTCTTATATACAGTAATATTTATAAACCTTATAAAATATTAATAATACTATAAAATACAAATATTAATAACATAAATAGAATATTATATAGAAATATTAATAATATAAATTTATAAATATAATAACATATAAATGTAATATTATGATGTAAATATTATAATATATAGTCATGTTTCCGCTGTTACAGAGAGCGGACTATATAAATATAAATAATACAATATTATAATATAAATATATGATTATAATAGTCTATAGAAATATTAATAATATAAATTTATAAATATAATATTATGATAAATATTATATATACTCATGTTTCTGCTGCTACAGAGGGCAGACTAGCTCAGAGGCTTTCCTAAAGTGAAGGGCGCACCTGACCTTGCTCAGAGGTGATTCTGCAAGTGAACCAACCACTTGAGATACATCCTGATCCTTCTATTCGACCACCAAGAACGATAGAAGAGGCATAATTGCCACATTGAAACAATATGTCAGTTGCTCAAGGAATGCATGTTGGGTTGTGCCAGAGTCTTATTAGAGATGAGGACATTAGGCATTGTCAAACATGTTCTGATACAGTAGGTACCCCCTTTTAAAAAAATTTCAATGGACCCCTACTGCACTGAACCGTATCTTGAATCCAGTTCGAACTGGACTCGGATCCGGCGGCTTGCCCCACGGTTCTGATAACATAGGTTCAAATTAGTGTTGGATAGCTTTTTTCAGCTTCCTTTTGTACTGATTTGAGTTTCATTCCAGAGACTTAGTAGGGTTTTATGTAGGATTTGTAATTATTACTATCCTGCACTTTGTAATGCTCATTCTTTAACTGTGTTTTAAATTTTTTTATCCCACCTTTGTTTTGATTGACAATGGTTCTTTTATCCTGAATAAATGATTTTTTAAGGCTGTGTATGTTTCTCTTTTCTCTTTCTTGTGTTCTTACCTCATGTTACATTTTTCATTCATGGTTCACTTAGGAGTGTAACAGTTGAAAAATGCTTTTCTAATTTCATTCTTGAAAAGCTTTGTTTAAATTCATACATGATTAGCTTTGGAAACCATTTCTATTTCACAAGCAACAAAATGTTAAAAACAAATGATTGGGAGATGTTTATAGAGCATTGTAAATGGTATAACAGATTTGATTAGAAAATGTTAGAAATGTAGTAGTTAGCAAAGTTGCTAGGAGACTGGTACTTGTACTGGTACAGGAGAGGGCACATAATTTTTTGAAAAAGTAGGAGATGGGGACTGGTACAGGAGAGGACACAAATGTTTTTGAAAAAGTAGGAGATGGGTTTTAGGAGATGCCAATTTTTTATTTATTTTTATATATATATATATAAACTTTCAATATATGTCAAGTTTAACTAGAAGAAAACTGAGAAGATTAATTGACTGCTATTTTAATTTCTTTGACAATTAATACCTTGAGTCATGACATTTAACTTTCAAGTTTAAACACACAAAGACTAATATAATCGATTAATTATAGTGTCAACATTCAAGACTCTTGACTCAAGAGTTCATACTTCATATCAAAATGCTGATCTGCATACAAGAAACAAAATCAGAAATCTAAATTATCCTATTATGTCATTCAATGGATGAAGTTCCACCCCCGCATCAACTATGTCATCAATTTCAAAGTCCTCAGCTATGATGCTCTCCAAATACTCATCACTCTCAATCTCAAGTTCCTCTATAGGCAAAAGAATTGGGGATAAATAATTGAGGCCATCTTGATCAACTACTTCATCCTCCAAGGGTGTAGCTGCTCCATTAAGTGGAATTTGGTCCCATTTTGCTGAAAGACACTCCTTGTACCTAGGGTGTACACGAGAGAGAAAGCAAAGTGAGGTATGAAAGTAGATTAGGTTCTTTGCTTTCTTTGACTTTAATTGGTTCCTCTTTAGTGAATGAATGAAATAATAAGTACTCCAATCCTTTTACAAGATGAAGAGCTGCCTAATTGTGAGAGCAATTTTATTGCAAATGATTGCAATTCAGGTGTTTCATTTCCATGGTTCCACCACCACTCTATAGGATCTTTCTTTGCATGTATGTCATATAAGGCTTTCACAAAAGAAAAATTACCTTGCCCACGTGAAAACTTATTCCACTGAGTCCTAATAAATAAAGCATCCTCACCTTGCCCATAAATATATTTTTACTGCAGCCCAAAATCCCTTCATTACCTCTCTATCATCATATGGAGGCCTCTTCTTGGTCAATTCTGTATCATACTAGTTAAGGTTCAAGGCATAAGTAGCACAATGAAGGGGTGTGTTAAGTTTGTTTTGTCTTCCATTTATCTTTTCTTCTATCAAAGGATATAAAGATCTCTAACATCTATTATTTTCTTAATTTTTTCACACAATTAATTTCTTCATAAATATCTTCCAAACATGGCTTGTTTGAATTTGCAAATTTGATCACTTCACATATGGTTGAATAAAGTCAATAACAAATTTAACATCAGCCCAAAAACAGTTATCAAGGACCATACCTCTCACCTCATTTGTGGTATTTGATGTCGATTGTCTCCATGATGCCCATGCATCACTTACTACTGTAGAATACAAATCTCTTTTGACTGCATAAAGATGTTCAAGGAGTATAAAATAAGAAGCAAACCATGTATCAACAGGTTTGAGGAGTTCTACCTTGGAAATTTTTCGATAAATAGCTTGTGTATGGTGATGATTACATATGAATATTTGTATCTTTCTACCCTTTTCAATGAGATCTGAAATCCATTGAAACTTGCCAATATCTTTGAGTGCATTATTCAATGAATGCACACAACATGGTGTTTAAAATATATGTTTGTACCTTTTTTGTATCAACAAGCTTGTTGCTTTACAAATAGGGGTAACATCTGTAACAACTTGGACTACAGGAGATGTCCCCACCTCCTCAATGGCAGCACATAGCTGGTTTTGAAGGAACTCTATATTTTTTTCTTGCCCTGAACATTTTTTTGCAAAAAAAACAAGGGCCTTTGCTGCATGTTACCATGATATTAAGAAGTGGATGATTTCTAGTATTTGCCCTCTAGTCAATCATAATGCTACATCTCTTTGCAGACCGCACCCACACACTTTTCATTGGTGCAGTTTGTTGCTGTAGTTGTACTTTCTCTTTATCAATTAGAGTAGGTTGAAGCTTTTTATACTTTGGTGGTTTATAACTTGCTAGTCCATTATTGATAGCTTGAACCATCTCCTCGTAGAAAGGTGAGCGAGCAACATTAAATGGTATTCCATTTGCATAAAAGAAGCATGCAATCGTAGCATCAATCACATCACGACCTTGCACATCAAACAATTTTCCAATTGGGTTTGGGCTACCAATATGTGGTCTCTTGCAAGAATCCCCTACATCTATTGCCACATCTCTAGAAAGCACATCATTTGATTCTCTATGTTGATTTTGAGTTGCCCCGATTGTTGAAGCATGGGAGCTCAAATGAGACACTTTCCCATCATCCCTAATAGCTTCATATCATTCTAGCTCTTTCAAACAAGGTTTGACATCTTTCTTGGGTATGTGAATAAAATGAGCCCTCAGCCTCGAGCAAGGTCCTTGAAATGTCTTAGGAAAAAGTTTACATTTGATGGTCATTGTTCCACCTAACACTTTGAACCTGAAAATATGGTCACAGTATTTCCACAATGAGTGCAAACCCTGTTTTCCTCTTGTAATGTTGCAGAATTGCACCTAAGGGCAATTCCACACTTTTGCATCTTGCCTAGCATTTATGACACCTTTGGAACATTAATGACAAAATCCAGTGAGACAAAATTTCGCGATTCTAGCTCCATGCGAACACATGGCGAAGCGACAAAAGCCTGACAAGGCATTTCTCGAAAATCTAGGCCTTGAACACTTGCGCGACGCACAAACGTCCGTGCGGCGCGATAGCGTCCTGGTGGTTTTCCGAGTTTGAAACGACAAATCTAGAACCTTGACCCATGTGACACGTGTCTTGGTGGTTAGGTCTCAAGTGAAACAACTTTGTGCCGCCCTTGCATGCATTAAAAACTCCTTTTGGCCCTCATTTTGGGGTTGGAAGCTATCAATTCAAGCATTGTCACCACTTGCCCTAGTCTTGGATAAGTCCTTTCCTTGAGTAGCAACACTTTCACTGGCGAAGACATGTTGGACTAAGGTCCTCCCAGCAGCTACCAGCTCTCAAACAAGCACATTACGGTGCGCTCGTGTGCTCTAGAAGAGGGTCTTGACCCATGGGTAATGCTCTCTCTCCTTATCACTCCTTCCTACTAGTTCATTTACCACTTTGTGATGCGGGCTCTACTTCAAAGCGGGTCTTGCTTTCACCAGAAGCTTTGTTATTTCCTTTACACTCTCTACCAAACTTGGCTGTCCATGGAGGTGGGAACACCAATACGGGGGTCTAATTGAGGCAGGCCCCTATACAGCCCCAACCTTTTCCCCTTAATCTTCTGTGTGCAGATTATGAAGGGAAGCTTGGAATAAAGATTTAGACACACGAAGGTGATCTTGTTTCAAGTTCTCTTGCATTTTCCTTTAGTTCCTAGCTTTCTGTTGATTGCTTGATTCTTCACGTCTCCTGGTCCGAGCCAAGAAGTAAGACTCTGTTTCATCTGCCTGAGCTCTTGAGTCCTTTGCAACTTAGGACACCAGCGTACTGCGCTAGCGTCCTCGAATTGTGTTGACGTCTTTTGGCCGAGAGCTCTTCAGCTGGATATTGGAACTTAGAAGTCTTGCTCTTTTGGATCTTGAACCTATTTTCTCACTTCTCTTCACGATTTCATTGATCCATTTAGTTTGAGGTGTATAAGGGCAGTTCGTTCCTTGGTGATCTCTTGAGAAGAAAGAGACCCGTGTGCGGCGAATCCCTCTTATATCACACCTCCACTTGGCATTTTGAGAATTTAAACCAATTGTTTTTATTAAATTAAAAACAACATATTTAATTAAATTAGATTGATAGTAAATTTTACTATTTAACATTTTAAGTTAATAACTATAATGATTTTTTCAATATTATAAAAAGTAATTCATTATTTGACAATTTGATTATAAAAAATAATCAATAGTCAATCTTTGGGTTTTGTATGGTTGTATGCTATTGCTACAACAAACAATAGTTCAACAACATTATTGCATCCCATCTTTTGATGCATTTTGTGTAATGTGTTAGGCCAAAACAATAATGCAAATCTAATTTTTAATGTTCCACAAACACTTTTTATTTGACTAAAACATCGGCCCTAGCATTCACTTAGATCTTAGATAACTCATTAAAGACTACTATTTATGCATCCGCAATAATTATTACATTTTGAACAACAAATGATAAAAATAACTCTTGATCTTATCATAATGAACAACAAATAACAAATGCAAATCCTGATCTCTATCTTATTACACGAGTGACTATATTACATTCAAATAGTTTTGCAATATCATTAAGTACAATCAACTATTCATACTAATAGCAATGGCAAATTAGAAAAACACAATGTGGTTGATTGTCTACTTCTAGTGAAGCTCAAATACAAACTCTGTATGAGATTGTCCTCCAAAACCACTAGAGTTTTTGTCCTAGGATTCCCATGCTTGAACACAAGTGCTCAAAATGGATTCTAAATTTAAATGTTGATTGAGAATGAAAACATTTGTTCTTTTATATCTTCGACAAATAGAGCAGGTACACCTGCAACTTCAAATTTGAATAGTGATCACGGGCAGGAAAGATTTCATTTTTAAAGTGGCGGTGCCTAAAATAGATGATTGGAAGCAATAGACACGTGTTGAGAAGTTAGGATGGAAACAAAAACATAGGCGGAATTATCGGGGATTGGGGGTTGGCCATAACACAAGACTCAAGCTATAGGATGAGGCATTAGGGGTCGAGCAACAAGCATGATAAGATGGAGAAGCTTGACAAATACAGCAGTGAGGTGGGCAAAAAACAAAAGGCATGATGGAATGGAGAAGTCCAAAACTCCAACATGTAGAAGAGAAGAGCAAAGTTTGAAGAAAATGCATGCTTAGGAAGGGAAAACACACAATAGATGGAAATATGGAAGACACAAGTATAGACCTAATATGTATAGACTTAGACTAATTGGAAACTAGACATGACAAGTCCACCCCACTCAAAATTGCTTGTCCTCGAGCAATTGTAAGTTCAAATGTTCCAATATCTATGGGCCTTCCCATGTTGCATCCTCCATCAGAGGATCCTTCCACCAAATCCAATACTCATCGGTGCTTCTATTTCTTAGCTTCCTCTCCTTTACATCAATGACTCCTTGAGGAATCAAAACTAGTTTGCCACTTTCATCAATTGGAGGTAACTCTTTGATGATACAATATGTTTGCCAAGTGCCTTTTCAAACAAGATACATGGGACACATTATGAATCTTACTTCCCTTCAGCAGCTCTAGTTCATAGGCAACTTCATCAATCCTTTTTAGAATTCTATAAGGCTTGTAGAAATGAGGCTTAAGTTTCTTAGATCGACTTGCCTTTAAGGAAGATTGTTTGTATGGCTGCAATCTTACAAACACCATGTCTCCAATCTAAAGTGTTATGTCGATCATTTGATAGTTTGCATACATCTTTTCTTGGTTTTGAGCTTGTTGGAGATTATTCTGTGTGACTTTAAAATGTCTTGGCTTTGTTTGATTTGATCACTTGCTCTTGGTACCTTGCTATCTGCAAGAATTAGATCAATGAAGCTTTGAGCTTCATACTTGTACAAAGCCATAAAAAGTGTCGTTTTGATTGACATGTGGTAAGTGGTGTTGTTACAGTGCTCCCCCAAGTAGAGCCACTTGATCCAAGTCTTCTATTGATTAGCAATATGTTTTATCAAGTAACCTTCCACCCATTTGTTCACAATCTTGGTTTGACCATCTATTTGCAGGTGGTAGCTAGTGTTGGGAGTGAGCTTAGTTCCTACCAAAAGGAAGAGCTCTTGCCAAAACAAGCTCATCAAGTGACTGTCTCTATCACTTATGCTCTTGGGTAGTCCATGGAGTTTCATTGCTTCCTTGAAGTACAAATCGACCACTTGTGACACTTGAAAATTTGTAGATATGGAAAAAAAATATGCATACTTCGTTAGTTTGCCCACAACAACATATATACAATCCTTACCTTGGACTTTAGGAAGTCCCATGATGAAATCCATCTAGATACTTTCCCATTTTTGCTTTGGGATGGGTAAGGGCTGCAGAAGACTTGCTATAAAAGTCTGTCTTGTTTTATTCATTTGAGAAATGACTCAAACTATTAACTATCAAAATCAAGGGTTATCTTCAACATTCGAATACTTCAAACCTTGACAACATAGTCATCTGGAAAATGCAAAACATCCTCTAATAGATTCAGGATATATCTAATGGGTTTTAAGATACCAACATAATACATCCGCCATGTATATGCATCAAAATTACATATTAGTTAGCAATGCATCTATCACCATCTTACAAGATATGGGTATTCATGTCTACTATGTTCATAAGCTCCTATGAAATATCCATAATCTAGTGGCTTTAGAGATGGACGCTGGTAATCTATTTAATTATGATTCAATGATTATTATACTAAAACCTTCATCTACACTAAAGCCTTGATTGACCACCATTTGAATTCTAGTACCAAATTAGTTGTTGCTAACTATCTTTTTGTTTTAATCTCCCACATTCATCACCTGATGCTCTAGTTAGTCACTACACCCATATTAGGCTTTGAACCCCTTGCTTCAAGCATTATACTTTATGGCAACCCAATTCCTTTTTTTGTGTCATATATTATTTTTGTCTTATCCACCCTTAATCCCAACATTCCCTTTGTTGTTTATCTTATCCTAAGTTTCCTAACAATCCACCCCCTACTCAAACTCACGACCCACATAACTTCCATTTCCTGGTCCATCCCCTACCCCCTTGTGAATCTTGATTTGTTTTTACTTTTTTCTTTTTCTGCATCCCACGTATACTGGTACTTTTGATTGTCTAGTGTGAGACCCCTCCCCAAAAACTATGTATCAATCTACACCTATCATCCAAAACATCTCTCATTTCAACACCTTGCTCATAGGATACACATGGGCGTTAAATTCTTTTTTAACAAATAGGCTATTTAATACCCCACAACTCCATTATAATAGCTCAATCTACAAGGTCAAACAAACATGTATTGTAAAGATGGTGATTGCATATAAAATTAGCAGTACTAAAAGTCTTCCAATGAAAAGTAGACCAAGTATTATTGCACTTCTCATCAACTCATCGACCTTTGACACAATTTGGAATGAAAGCAAGTAGAAGGTGTAGGTGACAAAGGCTTTATTGCTACATTTTGATCCAAATGGATCATAAGAAGTTGTAATAAAACACGTACAAACTACAAACACATTTATATTAATGGTAAAATGGATCTGGACAACTAAATGCAAAGAAAGGTGTTGAACAAGGTTACAAAGAAGGATAACATAAAGGCTGTACCGCAATTGTGGTAGTGTCTTGGACTTTACCATGTTTGCGACCATGTCCATTGACAATAATTGACAATACATGTGTTACAACTAAAATCCAAACCAAACAAATATCCGTTTAGGTTCCAGTGATTGTAGAAATTCTTCTTGGGATTGAGAGAACTTTGTTGTCATGAGAAATTTATAAATAGGGGCTTCCATTGGTTTTTTAATCATGGGAGGAATTGTATAGAGCAAGAAAGATCCAATTGTTCATAGGTGTATTGAAGAAGGTTGAGATAGTTGTATTGCCATTAAATGAGCAAGGGATAGCATACATCCAAGAATCCTATTGTACTTGGTAAATTGTTATTCTTAAGAAAGGTAGTATGGTGTTTTGCCACTACTAGTCTACCACTCAATCTGATTTTCTCTCATAGTTGAGTTTGTGGGATTGATTTTTTTTTGCAGCATGTATATTTTGTAATTTGTTCAACAATTCCCTCACTCTAACAACTATCATTTGAATTAGATGTAGCATAGTTTGTTAGCATATAAATCTTGATTTTGAAAATTCTAAATTCAATAGTTTATAAACTAGTTTGGTATTAGAGAAAATTTCAAACCCTTGGGATTTGTGGAACCATGCCACCACTTAATGTTAAGGGGTTATTCTTAGCAAAGAGCATTGTTGGATTTGCAAAAAGGAAATAAGGGGGTTTAATTATCACTTGTATGGGCATTTGATTAGTACTTCAAACATTTTTGTTAATTTGGTAATGTTTAGGAGGTTGATTCCACTTAAATAAATCAAAGGAATTGTTCAAGAACATTTACAACATCATGGCCAAGTTGTAGCATGTTTGCATCCATGGTAATGTAATTCATTGTAGCATGTAAAAAGTTATACCACTTGTTTGTAGCAAGTAGGGAGAAATTTCCTTAATTATTATTTGTTAGAGTGAAAAAGGTAAATCATCTAATTAATTACTATTAGGACCTATTTACACTAGCGTGCTTAAGCTTACTTATTTTTGTCCCAAGTCAGGGTTAAGATACATGTCATGATCTAATAATATTATAATATTCTCATCTATTGTTTCATTGTATATTTTAATTATAATCTTTTTACATCTAACGAAATCTCATGCTTCATAGCAAATTAGTTGCATTTCTCTTATGTGTCAGGGTGTTTTAATTGTAAGTGATCCTTGAGGTGTTGTGGGAGTTCAATCATCAAATCCAACATTCTTAACCCATAGCATCTATCCTAGCATGCTTTGATCATCACAAGAGTCGTAGCTACTGGAGTTTCAGCACAAGCTAATGCACTTAAGAATGTCACAAATGAGGGGAATTTTCCTATAGTATGATTTTGTGGGACCAAAAGCTTATTTAATAAGGGAGGTGTGATCTGAATGGAGCATAAGAAATTATAATAAAAAACACATAGGCATAGATTTTTATGAACAATAAAATGGATCCAAAAAACTAAATGCAAGAACAAATATTGAACAACGTTACAAAGCAAGAAAACAGAGAGAATGCATTGTATTTGTGGCTGTGTTCACTGCTTGTACATGTGCCATAACTCAAAGTCTGAACCAAATAGATGTCCGTTTAGCTTCTGATGAATATAAAGTTCTTTGGAGAATTCTATTGTCACTAGAAATCTATAAAGAGGGGTTTGTATTGGCTTATAAGTCACGGGAGGAATTGTATAAAACAAGGAAGGAAGATCCAATGGTTCATAGGCGTGTTGAATGAGGTTGACACAATAGTATTGCCGGGGAAGCTTGCATCCATTTCCTTTTGTACTTGGTAAATTGTTATTCTTAATAAAAGTAGTATGGTGTTTTGGCACTACCACTCATTGTGGTTTTCTCTCTTCGGGGAGTTTCTAGAATGAATTATTGAGTCTGTGGGATTCATTTTATTTGCAGCACGTATATTTCCTGATTTGTTCAACAATTTCCCCACTCTAACAACTATCATTTGAATTACAAGTAGCATAGTTAGCATAAATTCTTGAGTCTATGTGGGATTCATTTTATTTGCAGCATATATATTTACTACTTTGTTCAACAATTCCCTCACTCTAACAACTGTCATTTGAATTACAAGTAGCACAGTATGTTAGCATATAATTCTTGATATTTAGATTCTCAATTCAAGAGTTTAGAGATCACTTTTACTGATAGTGACATTAAAAATCCACTCAATATTCAGTCACTTGTTATATCTCCTATGACCTCTACTCATCAACTCAGTTTACCTTCCATTGCACAAAGCCATCATGCGAGCTTCCCATAACTGAAGGTCAGTTTCTGTGATTTTTGAATGTTTATTAAACTTATTGCAATGGCTTCAGGATTAGACCACTCAATGGTGGTTCATCTCTTCTGAATAAACTTCTTAGGGAAGCTGAGGCACGGAAAGGACATTATAAATAAAGGCAAGAGTATAAACAAATTAAAGGGTACCAAAATGAAAGTATATAACAGGTTGAAGGAAAGGACAAATCCTTTCAGGCAGAAGGCAAATCAACAACCAATAATGAAAAGAAAATCTGAAGGAGAGTAACATATTCAGCCACCCGCATGGTTGTCAACAACAAGAACTCCTTTATGTAATGTAACTCCACACCACAAGAGCTGAATTCAAGTCACCTTATGGGAAATACTTTGGTTGATAATTCAAAAGGTAAGATTAACCCTTACCCAGCTTATACAGGGCCCCTAGGCTATGCTTTTTTGAGCACTGGTGCTGATTTAGGTCTCAAAGATGAAAGACTCTCCACTTCACTTAACCCTACTCTCACCAGGTTTGGTATCATTCCTTCCTACCTGAATATCCTTGGGCAATCTTATCTTGCCTGTCATGCCCATGGGCTTTAACCTTCTGTGCATTTTCATCATCTAACATATATTCTAACTCTCTATCTTTTCCTTAAAGCCAGAAAATAACACAGATGTAAGCTATTTGTTATATGTTAGAGAAAACATGGTTGAAATATCGGGGTCCTGCATAAAGATAATCTAGTATGAATGCCATTATTTCTTCTCATTGTTAAGCCCTGTGAAGATACCTGGCACTGAGCATTGTTCTTTTTCTTAATTATTACTATATAATTACTCACAAAAAATGAATCTTAGTATGTAGGGAAATTTACCAACTGTAGTCAATTCTTTTATTAGATTAGATTCATCATTTGTTGGGACAATGTTTATCAGCTTATCAGATCCAAAGGAATGTTTTGTAAACCATTCTCTTTCACATGGCTTGTATTATAATAAAAAATGACCTTGCTGCTACACATTTTTGACACAGATGGATGCAAAGCTTCCGCTGGACATATTTGAAAGTGTAATGCAACTAGCAATTGAAGGTTGCAAAGCAATAGTTCGTTACATCCAAGATGTAAGCTTCTCAATCTAGATTTTGTTTAAATATGAAGGTCTTTATGGTCTCTAGAAGAGTTGTTAGAATCGGAACATGTTTTTAGTGACACTACAATTGAAGACTATTTCACTCTATTGATGTATCTCATGGAATATGTTTCCCAAGAAACTTTAAGTTAATTGTAGTTCTAGCATAAGTACTGATTGAAATTAATTTAGCATACTCTGGCTGTTTTATCCTCGAGATATATGGCTTGCTGCAGTTTTTCTTTTGTACAGCTTCAGTTGGTCTCATGGTAAAGGCATCTATACTTGATAATAGAGTTTGCATGTTCGAACCCTCAGAGGGTAGGATTGTTCATTTCGAAACAAATTAAGGCAAATAATAAAAATAATCTCCATGTTGTTGCTTGCATAGGGTGGATCACATACACCAAATTGGTGTCTGGCCCTGCCATGACCTAAAAATTTCCCTTTAGCTTTCACCTTTATAAAAATATTAAGGCCAATGAGTAGTTGAAATCACAATTAACTTAATTTTCATTTGACATCTTCCAAAGCATAAATTATCATTTTCATTGTTCTGAAAATGAATAATATCACACACAATCAGAAAATCCAGTATTTTTTTGGGTGGGCTGCTTATGGATTCAAGGGAAAGTGCTACCGTTAGTTGAGATTGACACAAATTGCCTTTTTTATCTAAGGAGGTATATCATATTTAAATTGTTCTTGAAATTTTTGTAGGAAGCCAATATAATTGTATGTTCGTGACTTTTAAATGTTCTTTTCATCCTTTTAATCCAATAATATTAATTCATGTTACCATGGTTGTACTTGTAACTGCTGCTTCAGAAACATGATTTTCGGAGATGACAATAAGATCAAAATAACCTGTTTCAACAAGGGCGTGTATGCTCACAAGAAGTTGGTCAGTTTGTGCAGCATATATGCTAATTTCTCTGTTTGAGTGACAAAGAAATAGCAGTGGGATGTTTTGACCTTCTACTTCTTAGAGTATTTGGTTTACTTTTCTCCCTTTTTTCTTACGCATTAGAGTAAGATATGTCTGCTAAGGCATCAGAGGACATCATCCGTATTTCAGAGACGTCTTCTCTAGTGTGGATACATCCCTTCTAATTCACTTTGTTTTGGGGGCATGTACTGATTTTAAAACATATTCTTTTTCCTAGGGTACACATCTTCAGGTTCTAAAACCAGTAATCTGAGCATGTGCAAAATACTCTTATAGCCAGAACATATTACCTGTAGGATCATTGTTTGTCAAGGTAAACATAATGGAATTCTGGACTAGATTTTGATTATTAGATGTCTGCAAAAGCCTGAAAACTTCAAGGATGAATTTGGTCATAATTAGTTGTTCCACATAGTAGTATTGCAACATTGTTACAAGAAGATTGCGACGATTCTTTCCACAGCAATTTTCTTACATGATATACTTCAAGAGGAGGTATGGAAAGTCATGATCAGATCTAAAACATTTCACTTGATGGATAGTTATCTTATGAAATGAAGCCTGATCAGATTTTAGGATGTGTTATGAAAGAGGAATTTCAAATATTTTGCATCAGGATCTAGAAGGTTGCCATATGTGTCTTCATACCACCACAAGGGAAGTCTTTCTGCATCGATCTATTGACCCATTGCTGTGCAACACTCAAGAATGGTTCTTATCTTGTGCATTGGCTAGAAAATAGGGAAGTCCCTAAATAGAAAAACTTTCTCCAAGTCAAGTCCTAAGATGCAAATATGTTTTGAAATAACAGAGTATACTGAGAGGTGAGCTGAGGCATCTGATTTGTCAATTTGTTTCTCCAGGAGCATTGCCAAGTTCTTATAGGACCATATTACAACACAATTTGGATGCACATTGCACTTGACATGTAATGGAGAAATAAAAAATGTTAACAAGCTCCTGCAACAATTCCTTTGAGATCAAACAATTTTGCTAAGAGCATTGTCAAGTTCTTATATGACCATATTATAACACAATTCGGATGCACATTGCACTTGACATGTGATGGAGAAAGAAAAAATGTAAATGAGCTCCTGCAACAATTCCTTGAGATCAAAATCATACATGCACTGTGAAGTCATTGTTAAAGAGAAAATGACCAAGCCAAGGATGCATATAAGATCCATGCCCAACGATGAGGAAATTTTGTAACATCGAAGGAAATGATTGGGAGCAGAGGTGTGTTGTTGTGTTGCTATCATAATGAATCATTGCTGTCATAATGAAGCACTTGCAGGATTATTATGGGGCATGCATCAACACCTTTAGGAGTTAGTCAACACCCAATATTCATTCCAACTACTATCGGGCAAGCGACCCTGCATGTCACCCCCATGCAATAGGATGACAGGTCGCCCCAATTGGCTCAAAATAGCTTGCTAGTGTATTTACACCAACAACAACACATGGAAAACAAAACATTAAGTATCAAGGATTTTGTCATTTGATAAATATATTAATATTTATAACAAATATAAATATAGGATAAGATGTTTTTATCAAGTTTAATAATATTAGGACTATAAAGTTGTGTTACTATCTGTAGGGGAAATAAACAAAGCATTATTAATCTAGAAAGTTTAATTAAATGATTAAACTCTAAATTAATATTATCAATTGAGGTTGATTAACTAAGACTGATATAGCTGAGATAGACTGCGAGTCAGACAAATAATTGAAATTAAAGTGAAGGGGAGAGAGATTATGGCTTGTGTGAAAAGTTGATCCATGTTGACTCTGCTGTGACACTGCAACAAAGGCTTGTAGATTGGAAACTGATATGGATTGGGGATCAGATGCCTGAGATGAATAAATCCTGAGCTTTTTGGTTGATACTAATAATGGGCTTGAAAGATAGTACACCATTTAAATCTTAATGCTTGCCACAATATTAAATGTCTTTAATGGTAGGGAAAAGGGCATCTGAAGTTTATTGTCTTGATCCCTAAAGGCTTCCTCCTTAGAACCCTATTCCTTGTGGCATGTATTTGCAAAACACATAAATTATTGTAATCGTCCTTAAATAGGTATCTAATCTTAATTAACTTGTGAATTACAATTGTTATCTTTGCATATTTGCTCCATTATTATCACATGCCAGTGGAATGAGAAAAGCTAAATAGAACAAATGCTATCTTTAACTTTGAGTAGAATAGCAAAAACATTTAGTCGTGGTGTGAAGTATTGCATTGTTTGGCATACAAAAGAGGAAATAGTATGGCTCATTGAGAATGCAATTGATAATACAAGCGGTGAAATTCAACCCCATGTTGAGTAAGTGTAGAGTGGAAGACATGCATGGAACACTCGATAGAGGGTAATTGATGGGAGTGATTAATGTGTAAAGTCAAGTTGTGGTGCAGGGTGTAGGGGGTGAAGTGGAGTATGTTTGTGGGGCTCACATAAGGGATTTAATATGACAGGGGATGAGAATTAGTGGAGAGATAACATGTAAATGCATAAAGGAAAATTTCATGAGGGAGATAAAATTAAGAAAATTGGTAAGTGTGGGGCAAAAGTTGATAGAAATAAGAAAAGGGGCATAGTAGGTAGAAGGTGAGGAAAGGAGGGACTTTGGAAAATAATGATGCCTTAAAATGTTATTAAAGGGATTAGAGTTGTTAGATGGATGTATGAGTAGGATTTAATGAAGATTAGTTGCTGCAGGAACATGGACAGTAAAATTGCAAACAATTTCTTTGTTTTTATAATTTGGTTTTATATTAGCAAGCACATGTAACCATAGTGCCATGCTTTATTTGTTAGTATATCTTGGGTGAGATTAATGATTGGCATCATGAACCTGTTTGATTGTCTTCTCTAAGTCAACCTTGGTATGGATTTGACTAAGGTGCATGTTTTTGCCTCTAAATGTGGTGAGACCATCAAGTTATTATTGGTCTGTTGCTGCTTTGGATAAAATAATCAAACTGTTATGATATCTTTTTTTTTCATGTTATATTTAAGATGGCTTGAAACCATTACCTGAGCTCTATTAGCAGTGATACTATGTGTTTCATTTTCCAATTACAATGGAAGGAATGAGAGGTGTTCCATTTCACACGTCTTTCCTTGTGATGGGATCAATGATAATCTGATAGATGTCTTCTATACAAAGGTGGCTAATGTGGTTATTCTGCTTCCTATTAAAGTCCTCTATGCATGTCTAGTATTTTGGAAAAGTTGGTCATTTGTCTATTTGTCCCTGTAGCCTTTTGCCTGATTTGTTGACTTGTGTTCAATGGACAACAACAGAATGTGCAACATGCATGTGAGAATCACTATGAAGTGGGTGATCTCCCTCTACGTTTCAGCCATGCAAAGTACAAAAAAGACAAAAACATGCAAACTTAAAAAGAGAAAAGAGAAAAAAAGAGGAGAGAAATCCACTACGATAAAAGCAAAAACCACTTGGATCACTCAGAAAATGGAAAACATAAATGAACAGAAAGCTCTCTTCAAATGCAGATAGAAATGGTTGATTGGCATGTGTAATGTAAACAACATAAATTATTAGGAAACACAAAGTTTTCTGCATTTATAACTACATGAATTTGATAAAAAGCTTACTGTTCAAATCCTAACAGTACAGAATCCATCAAGACATGAAGCAAATACATAGAGCTGGAAGTAGCATCTGGACATAATCTACTTTCAGTCACAAACAGCACATCAGATTTTGCAAAGAAGGATACATGATGCCCATTCTTGAAATATAGTTGATTCTCGCACATTTGATGTTTCATTCCATTCACAAAGACAGAGCCAGGAAAAGTACAGCCCTTGCAGTTGCAACCCTTCTTCCAGGGCAGAGAGAAAAACCATCTTACCTTCAATTTTCCACCTTTCATTATATTGGATTCCCCAAGTAGTTGGATAACTACCTTCAACCCTAGCTTAACCTCTAACCACCATTCAACTCAGCAATGACTTAACCTACATTTTCCATGGCCTCCACCACATCTTGACACTTTTTATGAATGGGACACATAACATGACTTAATGAACTTTCACAATTAAGTAATACTTTAGTTTAAAAAAGAAGTAAATAGGCTCAATAATGTGTGAAGTCGGCAATAATTGGAAGATGAATCTACATTACACCCCTTGACTTGGATACTTTACACCCTTCATTACGTTGCGTAAGTTACATTTGCATATTAATAATAATTAATACAAAATATTGACCAGACAACCCTATACAAATGTCAAAAGAGGTTTTGTTATAGGCCCATATAACACAAAGGACATAGAATAGACCTAGTGTTGAACCATCCTATAGCATGACACTTTACAAAACCCAAGGCAATTCATAGCTTGAGACCATTGACGATGAGACATGAACAAGAACACAAGATGATCAATCCAGATCTATTGGGCAATAGAGTCCAAGATCATGTTTATAGAATCTTCCATGTGGAAAGAGGAATCATTGTATTGTTAAGTGTTCATTATAGAAAAATTGAATATGGAACACATTTTACTTTCATACATAACAATTGTTGTGTGCTATCCCCTTCCGAAAAATGGTGTGATACACAACTGCACACAAGATTCTTTTGGCAGTCCCATCAAACATTAATTTGTAGTATCATAGGATGGGGGATACATTATTGCTCACTCTTACAGTTTACTATGCAATGGATTTATTATTACTTCCTCTTATTATGAAATGGATTTATTTATAATGGTAAGGAATACTCTGGTGGTAGAAAAACTGGAGATCTTCCATAGTCACTGATTGAAAATTGCTTGTGGAGTTTGTTGTGTGGATCAAAACAGTATTGCTGATTTGAGCTTATGTTATTGTAGTGAAAGGTGAGGATAAACTGCAAATTATCCTCAAAACATTTTATTATTTTATTCTCTCCAGATGTTCAATAAATACTGATGTGAGCTTGTGCATGCGTATGATAATATCCATTACTATATCTAATTTTCACAAACTCAGAGGAAGAAGTCAGGGTGGAGCAATCAAAGAGCAATGCGAAATGCCTCCAGAATGTTTTAGCACATGGACAGTTTAGAAATAAACAGACAATACTTTCAGAGTCTTTTGAGAGATTTGGAGATGTATTTGGGCCCATCCATTCTTTACCTTGCAGATTGTCAGCTGTAGTTTTTTCCCATGTGAGATTGGCCATACGAAGGCTCTTGATGTTATGCTGAGCTTTCATTTTGTATAAGTGCCATTATATTTTGTCTCCTTGCTGATTTGATTGGATATGTAATGAGTATCCAGTGGCCACCATGTTTCTCCCTTTGTGCTACCTGGCCACACTTAACTGTCTTGTTTAGATGTGTAGAAGACTGGCCTGTGGGGTAATTGCATTAGCAAGTTTCTCCCTTGATGCTGGAGGCTAGTCCCTACCTGATCTGTTGCTTTTGTAGTCCACCCTACTCAGTTTCTTATCAAAGTGGTATTGTAATCACCTACATAGTTAAGCTCATTTTTTTGCACTATCATCTGTAACATATGGAGTTAGAGATTAGTGAGAGGTGGTATTGCATTCAATCTGTCTTCCTAGAATTTGATGCTTTTCCAATTTCCAAGCTGCTGCTTTGCTTCCTGGTTGAGGAGGCCCATGCCTTTTTTGAGTTGTTGATCTTTGGCTAAAATTTCTGTTCCAATTATTTGTTCTATTGCTTTTGTATACCACTCTACTTTGTTTCTTACCAATCTATATATTGGTGCTCATTGTTTTGCATTATCATCTATAACTCTTGGAGTTGGAGGTTTGTGAGAGGTGGCATGCCATTCCAAGTGTCTTCCAAGAATTGTTTACTTTTCCCGTTTCCAAGCTGCCAACTTGCTTCCTGGTTAAGACAAAGAATTTTGGAGTTGTTTGGCTATGGTTAAGAATTCAGTTTTCCATTCTACAACCATAACATCACTATATGGAGGGGGCAGGCAAGGAGGATAGGGAGCAGGGTAGAGGGCAGTGTTAAAAGAACAAATGCACAGAGTTTGAGATAATTGTATGGCACACACTTCATTGAACGTATGATTGTATTTATTAAATAATTATTTTATAAGAAAGTTATATTGGTGGTTGTAACTTACATTGTAAGTTGCTTTTAAGACATAACTAATGTAGTGTTATTATTGTTGGGTCCCAAAACCGTTGCTCCATAATTCTACAACTCTTCTTACCTTCAGGGTTAGAACTTAGGGATATGTAGTCAAGAAGGTAAAAAGGATGCTCATCAATAGATTGAGGAGGGTTTAAAGCCAATTGACAAAAGTGGGTAGTCTCTCTTGCACTTTGGGCTCAACTAGATCTGGGAGGGAGAGGTATCCTCAAATAGGGTTTTAAACCAATTAAAATGCAGCATGTTTGCAACAATGGCAACTATACCCAATGTTTGACCCCTATAATCTTTCACTAGGTCAAGACAAACTAGCTGCATAAGATCTCTTATAGCTGATATGACACCTTGTACATGCACCTATAGATAATAACAATATTATAATCCCTTAAGATGATTTTATTTGACATTATATACACAGTGGCAAGGTACAAACATGTGTGACATGATTCTTTGAAAATTTAGATGCTAGTTTTGCTTGAGATTGTTCCTAGGTTTGTACTACTGAATCATGAACACCATACATGTTCCTAAACTAAATCTAATCTACTACTACTTCTAACAAGGAAGGAGGGTGTTTAAATGATGGAATGTTTGATCCTTCACCAATATGGACTGGGGCTATGCCATTGAGCAATAGAGTCATGAACAACAAAAAGGAAAGAGATATATCTTGTAAAATATTAACAAAACTAGATTTTGTTTACATGATAATCAAAGATTATGTCATATGAATGGACATAATAATCCATCTTCGAACTACAATATCCCATATACAATAAAGGAAAGACCATTACAAAGCATTTGTAATGCATTAGAAGTTGTCACTCTTCCTCTAACCCCTATTACAATCACACCAGCAAATGTGGTGGGTGAAAATGCATAGCTACAATTATACATAGCACTGAGTCATTGCAAAATACCACGGAGACATACCATTACATGGAGATATGTTTAAACAAATCCTTCCTACTTTTCACAAAATGCATTCCATTATAGCTTAGATTGGTAGCTTTTGATGCCCTAGAATTAGCTTGAGACACTTGCAAATCAGAAAATTGGCTTAGCGACTAATCATTTGAATGAATAATGAACTGGTATTTTTAGGTCTACAACATGTAGGAACCTTGGGATGAAAGGAAACAATGGATGATGTGAGGAAGCCCTGCCCCTTTTGATCTCAACCAACCTCCACATCAATGGCACCTCTAGGTTTTTGGTGTGTAGGCCAAGGAAGAGCCTATGAAATCTAGTAGAACAATGGCTAGAAAATGGCATGAGGACCATCATGAATTGAAATCCTAACCACCACATTAATGGGAGCATGTGTCACCTTTATTTTTTTCCATCATTGAATTTACATATGAATCCACACCCTTAAGATTAAATAATGTTTTCCGGGTGGGCAAATCCAATTAGGTAGTTGCAAGGTCAAATTAAGTCAATGATGGTGACTTGGGTCATGCAGGGACGTAGGTGGGAGTGAACAGTGCAAAATGTGAGAGTTTGAGGGATCAGGGGTCAGGGATCCCTTATAACTCTTACCATTGTTGAGGATTGGTGATTGTGTGTATGGCATACTTCATGCTTATATTAAACAAATGAGGGTATCTTTGCATCTTTGATTCCAAAAGGACATATGAAGTTATCGAGAATCTAGCATCAAAGGTACCAAGGAATTCATTCCTTTAGGTATGCAAATTGGTGGAAGTCTGAACTTGTGATCTTGATAAGGTAATATAGTGAGTAGTGTCAGGGATTGGGAGTTGGGCTTGTCTCATACCTTTCACCAAATTAGAAGTATTCTTGCATCTCCGACTTCAATAAACATGTATAGAAGGAAGCATTGAAAGTTGGGGGGAAGGTACCTAGGTAAAGGGATGGCCAAAATTCCAACTCCGAAAGGTAACTTAGTGGAAAGGGTTGGGGAGTTGGGGTGCGGAGGGAAAGTATGCAAGTAAGAGGAAGTTTGAAACATTGACGAAGGCAACAAAAAAGATGCAAAAGCAATGAAAGGGATGTTGGGAAGGAGAACTTTGAAATCTTGACAAGAAAAAAGGGATGAAGGTGGGGAGTGGATGAAAAGTATGCCTAGATGGAGAAGTCTGATATCTTGATAGGGACAAAGGAACAAGACGGAGTTGGGAGGAGAAGTATACTAGTATAGGATGTTGAACAAGACAACTGAGAGGGGGGGTGGGGGGGGGGGGGTGAATCAGTTGTAGCAATCTTAACAATCAAAACCCTCAACAAAAGTTAGATATACAAGCATTCATATAACCTTTGCACTGCTAGTGTGATTAATCATTAAAAGAAGAATCAGAAAGTAGAAGCAGCAAAACTACACACACAAGAACACTAGATTTACGTGGAAAACCCAATGAGGGAAAAACCATGCTGAGGATTAGCTCACAATAAAAAAGAATTCCAAAACCGAATACAAAGGCTCACTGCCAAGACATGACACACTGTCCAATGAGGGCTCACTGCCACATAATTACAAAGAAGATAGAAGAGAATTGTTACAAGGAGAAAACTATCTCAATGTAACAGAGATTCCACCACAATTTGCTCACACATTTGCAAACATGCTTGAAAGATAGAGTGCACCTTCAGCTCATTGCCTTCTGGAACTTAACACTTTGAAATTCGCACAGATCTGCTTGAACTCGCATCACACACACATATCTCGCATCTCTCTATGTCTCTCACACACATCTCAACTCATACTTATATCACCTTCAACCTTGAAACCCTTCTAAGGCCGACCATACACAATTTGTATTTACAAATTCAAATTAGGTTGATGCCAAAGCATTCTTGCGGTGGAAGAGAATGAGGGCAACCCAAACACATTCTTAATGGGGACCTAAATGAGTCCCAACACGCCTCAACACGCTTCCATGAACTTTGCAAGTAGTGCTTAACACAAGGTCGACCATCACCCGTGCAAAACACATAAAACAATTAATCACATGCATCATTAACTTAGTCCAATTTTTCTGGACAACAAACTTCACTTGAACATGGTCTGGAGTAAGTAATGAACACATGTAAATTCATCCAGAAGCTTCACAACAAACTTCACTTGAAAAGCATGATCATTTTGTACATTTGAATAACCTTGTCAGCCACTATAATACACTATAGCTCAGAAACTCATCAACAACAACACCAAATCTCAAATCCGCTTGAACCAAGCAAGAGAGCAACCTTATCAACTTGTTCTCAGAACCGCAAGTCCTGAAACCAAAGTGTGGAAAAATGCGGAGAAAATACATTTCTCCTAGACCACAACCAAACACACTGAAATGCACTGTTCACATATTGGTGAAAATATCTCGCATTGTATGATGATCTAGAAGCCCAAATTCTGGATATAGCAACTACCAATAGCCATGAACAATACCTCAGATCTGCACAAGCATAGCATTAACATAGAAGAAACGCGAAGCACATCCCAAAGCATACACTGAATACCTGTCTACCACTGTTTTCACTATTTGTCAAATTTTCTCAAAAGCATTTGGAGATCAAGTACCAGAGACATCAATTCAACACATTACTTCACTCTAACACTCTTCCAGACATAACAGCATAAGGATAACTCCATGTATTCATAGCACTTCAACATCTCAACTATACATGCACAACCTGCAAACCTTCTTTGTTACAATTTTCTCAATATCCTTGACAATAACCAACTTCCATACACATAGTTGACGTTATTGACAATAGCAACCAGTTGACATGAATGACAACACTTTCATACTTGCAACATAGGAAACTTCAAAACTTTGGCATAGGTACAATTTGTAGAAATTTTAACATAAAACCTCATAAATTTGTTTAGGGATTTTTTCAACTTCCAACACATGATAGGCACATAGGGGATGAAGAGGGAGAACACTTATGCAACTTGACCAAGGCAGATCTATTAGGAATTATCTTAGATCGGTTATATGTTAGGGTCAAATAGGGTCAATACACATAAAACGGATGGAACTCAAGCAAGATTTGGCACTACCAGATTGAATCCCAAGAATTACATCATAAACATAATCAATAAATGCTTGTGTACAAACTATATTTTAACATTATTATATGTCTAATACTTGGCGCCCTCCCCTACCACCTAATGACTAAATCTTAGATAACTTTAATTTTTCCCCTAAATTGTAACAAATAGAATAGCACCAAGAGGTTTAGTCATAGGAAAGTAGACTCCTCTAGAGATGTGTGGTAGCGAAGATAAATACCAATTTCAACCAATTGCCAAATGTAGTCATAATGAACCTCAACGCGCTTGGTAATCTAGGTTCTACACTAGCTTCAATGTTGTACCCATACAAAATTTGTATATTGAGTCAAGTTTATCAATTGGAAATCTTGATTTATCTAACCTTGATATGTTTCAAAATCTTATCTTCTAGGCATTGTCTCGTTGGTTCTTTTTGCTAACCCTATAGGATCATAAATTCAAGAAGTTGGAGAAATCAATGCATCATTGCAAAAAGGAGTGAAAGATGCAACAAGATGTGTCAAGCAAAGAAAAGTACTTGAGCAAAGCAAAAGGGTGTGTGCGGAGAGTATTAGGAATGTTACTGAAGACAATATTTAGGCATGTAAAGAGGATTGCAAGTGCACCTTAACAAAGGAGTGAAAGATTCTCAAAATTTCCCATAGCATATTAGCATGAGCTAAAAAGCTTATGTGTTCTAATACAAAGGGTTAGTATGATTCACCATGAGTAATGGTGCATGCCTATAATCAACAAATCTCTCAAAATATAAAAAAGGAATATGGCTTAAGGAAGAGGATGCATTAATGTGAGGTGCAAAGAGGAATGGAAAACACTTGCACAATGGAAGATATGTGCCAAACCAAAGGATAATGCGAAGGCAGTGTAAAGGTGTGTGGAAGGGTTTGGAAGCTCACCATTCAAGGAAAGAAAAATCAGAAGTTGTGATTGCAAATGTATTAGTGCATGCTTTGCTAGTTGCACATGCCTTAGCAAAGAGTGGAAATTTTAGAAAATGGCAAGTAATGTATTGGCATGTGCATATCAGGTGGGACATGCCAATGCAAAGGTGCAATTTTTTTACTATTAAACATCTTCAGACCATGGGTGTATGCCAAAGGTTGTCAGTGTGCCAATACAAAGGCACACTACAACAAAACAAAGAGATTTTTGGGAAGGCGTGTAAAGGAGAGCCAACACATTAGGCTGAGAACTTGAACTTAGTGTATACGTACGTGCCAAGGATTAGGCATGTGCCTCGAAATATCTATTTTCCTCTACGACCAAAGGAATATTTTCGAGCAGGTGATGAAGGAATTAGACACACTTTCACACTTTAGACATTATACCAAAATATATTAAACATCTCTAGACCATTGGCGTGTGCCAAAAGTTGTCAGTGTGCCAATACAAAGGCATTGGATTCTACATCAAAACAAAGAAGTTTTTGGAAGGTGTGTAAAAGAGAGCCAACACATTTGGTTGAGAACTTGTACTTAGTGTATAGGTGTGTGTCAAGGATTAGGCATGCACCTTGAAGAAGAATATCATTTTTCCTACCACCAAAGGAAGATTTGCCAGCAAGTGATGAAGGAATCAGACACACTTTCACAAAGGAGTCAAATCTTGAAAAATTTGCCTCTAGTGTATTGGTGTGCACCAAATGTCTAGTGCACACTAATATACAAAGAATCTTGTTCAAAATGTTGAACATATTTTATAGTGCATTGACAAGCACTAAGAGACTAGTGCATGCCAATACAAAAATGCTTGTGTTTAGTCAAATTTTCACTTCAGTGTATAGGTGCACACCTAGACAATGGTGCATGCCAATATAAAGGTGGTGGAGTTTTGAAAATTTCAAGTCTAGTGTATAGGAACTAACCTAGACATGGTGTCCACCAATAGAAAGGAGGAAATCTTATTGTCATTTTTCCTAGTGTTTAGTTGCATGTCTAAGATTTGTATTGGAAATTTTGTTTTCATTTCGCTTGGTGTATAGGCATGCATCTAAGCTTTTAGGTATGTGCCAATACATAGCAATTTTTTTTTTTGTTAGCTCATATTTAGGCATACCTAATAGAAGAATGACATGCCTATACAAAGGAGGGATGAATGGGTAGATTTTTAAGGTTTTTTAGAGGGTTAAATATGATCAAAGGAGAAGTTGCATATTCATCAAAGTCATCTAGAGCCGCTTGAGAGAAAATTTATTTTAGCCCACCCCAAAACTATTTTTAGTCGTAATTTTCAAAGAGGAGCAAATTTAAGGATTTGCTATTTCTAGCCAACACTATTTATAACCCATGGCTTTTTAAGCAGTCTCTTTTTAGTGCAAGGAGCCTATGCTATTTTTTAATGTTTGCTATTTATAGCTCAAAATCAACAATTTTTAGATCATCTACCTCATCATGCAAGAGATAGAGCTTTTAAGAGAATTATAATATTTTAATTGTCAATTCAACTAACAATTGCATGATTGTAATTTTAGAATTAATGGATGAGATAATTTTCATAAAGCTTGCATGCCATGCAAGTAGTTGTAGTTAGGGTAGAAGTGCAGTTGATTTAATTTATTTATTTTTATGCAATTGTTTGTAAATAGTATAAATAAGTGCCTTCTTGTAGCTAGAGGGGGAATTGTTAATGGTAATTCTCATGCTTGCATATTGTTGGAGTTACTATTCATCGAGTATCCAATGTTATTGTGATTCTATGATTTATTCAATGATATTTGTTATGCTTATCTTGCTTATGAATATTTATTGAGATGTTTCGTTATGTGTGCTAAAGTTTAAATTGCTTCAATGAATTTGCAAGCTTTGTATTGCAAGTGAACTTGAAGGTATAGCTTGTGGATTTGTACCAAGTCCTACATTTAATTTAACCTAAGTTGTCGGTCTTGGTATTGGTTTGGGTTCAACAGTTCAGTTTGCAGGTTCAATCAAATATTTTTTTGGGGCTGGGTTTGTTTTGGGTTCTTCAATATAAAAACATATAAAAATCAGAAATATATACATTTGCAGCAGTAACTAAGTTCAAAATACGCCACACATAGCATCTTATATTATATAGTAAACAAAACCACCATATTAATAGTCAAATATTAGTCAAACAATGCCATAATAATAATAATAATGTTAAGTGTCAACAATCAGCCATCATTGATAAAAAATTATATGGGCGTTCAAAAGTATCATCATCACCATCCATATTAGATGATGTAGGTAATGGTAAATTAGAAGAACCATTGATAATGCCACTGACATTGGCACTTGCATTGGCACTAGCACTCTCAAGCTCATTAGTTGGCTCATTGTCAACATCAATTGTAGCAAAGTGGGAAGTGGAAGCATCCAAGTCAATATGCTCTAGCTTGATATCTCACTTCCTTGTGTCCCCTTCCTTGTAGCCATTTTTTGTGTGTGTAAGGAGCTGCAAGTTTGAATGCACATACACAAAGTCTTCTGCCTTTTTTTAGTGTAGTTGGTTGCACTTTATTGAGTGGATGGAGGAGTATGTGCTCCAATTCCTCTCAGATGCAGATGAACTAGCAACCTTATAAGACAAAAATAAAGAGTTAAAAAGTTACAAAATTATAAAATTTAAATATAAATAAAACTTAAAAGATAAAAGATTTTTTTTATAAAACTTGTGATAAAATTTAGATCGCAAGAGGTTGTAGATGTGTGAATGATTGGCCATGGAAATATCACCAACTATGAGCATCAACCTTATACTTGTCTTGAAGAGCATCGGTACTAAAGTTGTTGGAGCATGCAAAATCCATGAACTCAACCCTCACCGCATCCCACATATCAAGATCAATGAAGAGTCTGCAAAGTGTTGCCTTGTACCCTTGATCAACTTCAATGTCTCTATATGGGGCAACTCTTGCTGTCATAGAAAGAAGCTCAACACTATAATATTTGGGACTCAATGCAAAGGCAAGATGTAGTGGAGTGATCGTTTTGTTCCATTTCTTTTCAATGACTTTGTGTAGTTGTAGGAAGAATTTTTTTTAAGGGTCTTGATTTTTGGCATTTATGATGACTTTCATCATTTGAATCATTGAGTCAATGCCATCATGGCGGTATATCGGATCATGCTCAATATGGGTCAGTGAAACTAAGGAGATACTCAACACAATCCCACCAAATGTCATCAAGGATTGTTTGCTTAGTAGTGCTAGATTGCCTCCATATGGACCAATTTGGCTGATGACCATGTTAGAAAGTGCCTCAAGAAGCCTCACAAGTCGCCTCAACACAATTGTGTTGAGAAAAAATGGGTCTCAACAACTTGTTTGAAAATCAAAATAAAAAAAAAAAAAATTAAAAAGTTTACTAAAGTGAAACATATTTAACTTACCTTCAACAACTTCAATTTCAAGAATGTTCTAAATATGCCTTGTGACATATGGTGGTTGGTGACGAACATTTAGATCTCTTCGGCCTCAACATACACTTGTTTGATCCAATATATTTTGGTGCCAAATTTTTGTAGCATAAGGTTAAGGGAGTGGATAACACAAGGTGTCCAAAAATGTGTGAATATCGCTCCTCAACCAATAACCCAACCATTCTACAATTTTTGGCATTGTCTATTATAACTTGCACAACATGGCTTGACAAAGAATGTTATTAATAAATGCACCATCTTTTACCTCCCCTTCCCAATCTACTAGTCTCAAATGTTAGTGTTTCTTAGATCAGATTATTTAATCAATTGAATAAAAGAAATGCAAACCATAAGACAATGAACACAACAAGATACCCTGGGAAAAACCCTCCTCTTGAGGGAGAAAAACCCAGCAAATATATCTCTTATATATTGAAGGAATAAGAGCAGAAATCTGCTTGAACTCAGGCCCAACACAATGCCGAATTTGATACAATGAATAATAGCATCTCTCTTAGATGCAAAGATACAAATGAATATGTTTCTCCTTGAAATCGGTCTGCTGCTACAAAATGATGATCTGCTGTTCAAGTATGAACTTCTTCTAGGTATGCGAATCCAAGTATGAGCTTCTTCTATGACTGCGAATTCTGCTCTGCCAAAATAGCGAACTTCTTTGTGTGTGTTCGAATGTATATCAACATCAAAAGGTGACTCTGTATATATACCTTCTTGGCGCCTCTTCATATAGGTCGGCCTTATGATAAACATTTAATAATAAATAAAGTCGGCCAGAATAAGTACATTGAATAACTTAATTATAAGGTCGGCCCATGTATTAGTGAAGACCGACGCTGAATTAACATCAACACTCCCTCTCAGCTAGGGATGAACTACCATCTGCACAAGACACATTATGTTAGAATGAAAACAAAATAAAATATCACCTCAACGTGATATTAACCATTATGGCTACTCCCATAGATGGTAAAAACTCATCACGGATTCTCTCACGTGATGTTGTCATGGAGTCACACACATGACATCCACCATAGCTTCTCCCAGAGGGTGGAAACAAGGGCTTTCACCTCAACTCTCTCTCATCAGAGAATTGCATTATCAAGGACTTACACCTCAACTCTCTCTCAGCAGAGAATTGTATTAACAAGGGCTTGCACCTCAACTCTCACTCAGCAGAGAGTTGCATTCTCAATAAGGATCACTGATTACTGAGACTCTTTCTCAGTCAAGGCTGCATTCTCCACCATACCAAGTTTCTCTCGGAAGTATACAAACTTCATCCTGGCGAGAGGCTTGGTGAGAATGTCTGCCGTTTGCTCTTCAGTGCTGATATACCTCAACTGTATAGCTTTCCTTTGCACCATATCTCTAATATAGTGGTACTTGATCTCAACATGTTTTGTTCTGTCATGAAACACAGGATTGACAGAAAGCTTCACACAGCTTTGATTATCACAGTGTATGATAGTAGGCTCCATTGATTGACCAAACAATCCTGCAAGGAGCTTACGAAGCCACACTGCCTCACGAGCTGCCACACAAGCTGCAATATACTCTGCTTCAGTTGTACTCAAGGCCACTGAAGACTGTTTCCTGCTACACCAGGAGATCATAGCAGTCCCCAAACTGAAGCAACAACCAGAAGTACTCTTCCGATCTGAGACACATCCTGCCCAATCAGAATCAGTAAAACCATGCAGCTCCAAATCCACATTTGAAGAATATCTCAACCCATATCCAATTGTGCCACATAAATATCTCAGGATATGTTTAGCTGCTACAAGATGTATTTGCTTTGGTTCACACATAAACTGGCTAAGTGCACTCACTGCATAGCAGATATCAGGTCTAGTGTTAACTAGATACATCAATGAACCAATCAACTGTCTATACATCGTAGAATCCACTGGTTCTGAACTAGCTGCAGCTTCTTTCAACTTATCTAAATTAGACTCCATGGGTGTAGACATAGGTTTGCAATCAAGCATACCAAACCTTTTGAGAATGTCAACAGTATACTTGCCTTGACTTAGAATCATCTCATTTGGCTTTTGCCAAACTTCTAAGCCAAGAAAGTAATGCATAAGACCTAGATTCTTCATCTCGAACTCTGAAGCTAATTCCTTCTTGCATTTTAGTATTAGATGTTCTTCACCAGTAATGATCAAGTCATCAACATATAGAACTAAAATCAATGCTTCACCATTTACTACCTTGAAGTAGAGGTTAGAATCTGCATCATTCTTTGAGAAACCCAAACTTGAAAGGTACTGATCAATTCTTTCATACCAAGCACGAGGAGCTTGTTTAAGACCATACAAGGCCTTCTTCAACTTGCAGACATGAGATTCTTTCTCATGTACCTCAAATCCTTCTGGTTGCTCAATGTAAACCTCTTCTTCTATTATGCCATTTAGAAAAGCTGTCTTTACATCCATTTGGTGAATCTTCCATCCTCTAGATGTGGCAATAGCAATGATGGTTCTAACAGACGTGTAACGAGCCACAGGAGCAAAAGTTTCTTCATAGTCAACTCCCTCTTTTTGTGAGAACCCTCTAGCCACAAATCTAGCCTTGTGTTTCTCAATGCTCCCATCAGCTGCATGTTTGATCTTGAAGAGCCACTTAGAAGATACCACAGATTTGTCTTTGGGTCTAGGAACTATATCCCAAACATTGTTCTTAAGTATAGACTGATACTCCTCAATCATGGCATCTTTCCATACTTGTTGACTAGAAGCTTCTTCAACATTTGAAGGTTCTGACTCAATAATCTGACTCATCAAGGCAACATAGCTAGAGAACTTGTGAGGTCTCTTGCTTTCTCTGAAGGTTCCTCTTGGAGCTACAAACCTTTCTGCTTCCTGCATTGTCCTGCGAGCCCAAAGGGGTCTTTTCTTTCCAATCACAATGTCTAGAGGGCCCATCAGTAGGATCCAAAGGCTCAGCTGGATCAATATCTTCTTTAGGTTCTGTATCCTCCTCCAGATTCTCTGGGATATGGTCAACTTCCATATCTTGAGGAGGTTCTTCTTCATCGACCTCCATCGGAGTGCCTTTGGACTTTCTATAAGCAACATCTTCCTCAAATGTGACGTCTCTACTAATCTCAATAGACTTCTGTCCTGGAATGTAGATCCTGTAAGCTTTTGATGTCTCACTGTAGCCTACAAGAATTCCTTTCTTCCCAGAAGGTTCTAGCTTTGTTCTCTTTTCCTTTGGAATATGAACATAGACTGGACAGCCAAAGATCCTCAAATGACTAACTTCAGGCTTCACGCCTGAGAATGCTTCTTCAGGAGTTTTATTCTCTAAGATCCTGTGGGGACTCCTGTTTTGAACATAGACGGCTGTTCTTGATGCTTCAGCCCAAAGAGAGATTTGTAAGTCTTGATCATGGATCATAGCTTTCACTGCTTCCACAATAGACCTATTCTTCCTTTCAGCAATACCATTTTGTTGTGGATTATAGGGAACACTGAACTCCCTCTTAATCCCTGCTTCAATACAAAAGTCTCGAAAAGTGCCAGAAGTGTATTCTCCACCATTATCAGATCTTAATACTTTGATCTTCTTCCCAGACAGATTTTCAATCTGCGCTTTGAATTCTCTGAATCTTACTAATACTTCTTCTGATTCTTTCGATCTCAAGAAATAAATCCAAGTCTTTCTAGAGTAATCATCAATGAAAATAATATAATACAAGAAACCACTAGATGATGCAATAGACATTGGACCACATAAATCAGAATGAATGAGATCAAGAATACATTTAGATCTACTTTCACTGGAATGGAACATACCTTTTGTGTTCTTGCCTAGGGCACATCCCTTGCAAGTACCTTCATGTTCTTGATCGAATTTCGGAAGACCGGTGACCATCTTCTCCATGATAGGTAGAGCACGAAAGTGAATGTGAGCCAATCTTCGATGCCAAAGTTCACACATGCTGGTACTGTTATGCACAAGTGCTTGAAGAGGACGAGTGCACAGCATGTAGAGACATTCATGTCTAACTCCAATCACTTGAGCAGATTTGAAGCTGGAGTTCTTTGCCCATATAAGAACTTTCCCTTTAGAGAAGGCAATTTGATAACCTTTGTCTTCTAATGCTGAAATTGAAACAAGGTTCCTCTTTATCCCTGGTACGAACAGTACATCATTCAATTCCAAAGAAATTCCAGAATCCAAGTGAAGAGTGGAATTTCCAAACCCTTTTACAGAATATCTAGCATCATCTCCAATAACAACTTGATCACTAGAGTTGCTTTCCATTAAGTTTGAAAGGTGACTTCTGAATCCGGTGATGTGTCTAGAAGCACCACTGTCAATCAACCAAGTGTAAGAGTCAGTAGAAACATTGCTAGACAAGGCTGAATAAAATAGATAATTACTGGAGTCCTTTTGTGGAGTGACTTCTTCAACATCTGCAGTGGCAACTTGAAGCTTAGGTCGTTGAGGGCACACCCTCGCAAAGTGACCATACTTATCACAACGAAAACATTGAATCTTGGACATGTCTCGTTTTCTTTTGAAGGTAGGAGCATCATCATTTCCATCTTCTCGATTCCTTTTGAAGAATCCTTTCTTAAGGCCTTTTCCTTTGTTTGATGAATGAGAGGTAAGAACTTGTAATTCTTCATTCTTAGAGCTTTGACCAATCCCCCTTGCTGTTAGTCTTGACTCTTCTTGAATGCAATCAATCCTCAATCGATCAAACTTAGGAAGTTCGGATCTTGCACTGATTCCTTGGATGAATGCCTCCCATGAAAGCGGAAGACCATTGAGAGCAAGCATAGTCAGTTCTTTATCATCAATCATATGTCCAATAGTGGAGAGCTGATCTTTTATCTCTGAAATCCTCATGAAGTATGTAATAACAGATTCTCCTTTCTCCATTTTCACATGATGAAGTTGTTGCTTCAGAGCAAGGGCACGACTGGTGTTGTTGATTTCGTACATCTCTTCCAAGGTTGTAAACATCTCTCTTGCTGTATCCAACTTGAAGATAATTGGTACAATATGATCTTTGACGGAATCAACCAATGCTTTCTTTGCCCTAGTGTCTTTCTTCCTCCATTGCAGCTTCTCTTCTTCCCCCTCAGGTTCGGGAACTTTTGTTTTCACAAACTCAGCCAAATCATTCTCTTCCAAGGTTAGCATGAACCTGAATCTCCATGATATGTAGTTCGAGATCCCTTCGAGTCTATCCTCGATTTTCAGACCGTTCACCATCTTGAGAAATTTGGAAGATAGACTGAAAAAGAATAAGTGTTGCGAACTAAATCTGATCACGATCTTTTTCACACCCGCTCTGATACCATGTTAGTGTTTCTTAGATCAGATTATTTAATCAATTGAATAAAAGAAATGCAACACATAAGACAATGAACACAACAAGATACCCTGGGAAAACCCTCCTCTTGAGGGAGAAAAACCCAGCAAATATATCTCTTATATATTGAAGGAATAAGAGCAGAAATCTGCTTGAACTCAGGCCCAACACAATGCCGAATTTGATACAATGAATAATAGCATCTCTCTTAGATGCAAAGATACAAATGAATATGTTTCTCCTTGAAATCGGTCTGCTGCTACAAAATGATGATCTGCTGTTCAAGTATGAACTTCTTCTAGGTATGCGAATCCAAGTATGAGCTTCTTCTATGACTGCGAATTCTGCTCTGCCAAAATAGCGAACTTCTTTGTGTGTGTTCGAATGTGTATCAACATCAAAAGGTGACTCTGTATATATACCTTCTTGGCGCCTCTTCATATAGGTCGGCCTTATGATAAACATTTAATAATAAATAAAGTCGGCCAGAATAAGTACATTGAATAACTTAATTATAAGGTCGGCCCATGTATTAGTGAAGACCGACGCTGAATTAACATCAACATCAAAAACATCGCCCCTTTAGGGGACAGTACAATAACATTGATCAATGGCCAATTTCTTGCAATTTTCCATCCATCATAAATGATGGACACCCCTATTTCGGCCCACAAATCCCTTATGGGCTTCAAGAACTTTGTACACACTTCACCTCTTTTTCCAATAAGGTGCTACACAACTTCTCATTACCCAAGCCCTTGTACCCTTTTGGAGCCCCATTATATGCTTTCACCATTTGGTGCCAATATGGTGAGCGAACAACATTGAATACCAATCCATTCACATAGACACATCTTGCTACATGTTGATCGACAATCTTAGGTGTGAAAAAAATGGGTGGCTCTCTATAGGTTGAAAATTAAAAGGTGGTGGAGGGGGCTTCATCCCTCAAGATCCTTTATTTAACAAAGGATGATGCGATTTATGGCCTATTGTTTGATCTGCTTTTTCTTGCTCTTTAATAAATGTCAAGACTTGACATTTTGGAATGTCGTTACCATTGTAGCTTGGGAAAAATTTGATGCCTTGTCTAGGGATCTTGCACAAATAGCTTTTCACTCGATTGTATGAGCTTGAATATCTAACTTTACGTTCACTACAAATCCAAACATAACCCCCACCAGTTGGAAGTTGTTGTACCATTTCAACATATTTCCAAAGGGGAGAGTTTGGGTTTGTTTTGAAGTGGGGTCTGCTCATGGAGCTAGAACTAGTTGCCATTGAATACCTAAGACAATAAGTTCAATAAACAACACATTCAAAGACTTGAAACAAGTGCAAACAAAAATATATAAATTCAACTCAATTCATTTAAAAAAATTAAGCATGTGTTATAGGTACCTAGAAGAATGAAAACAAAATAAAAACTTTAAAACAAAGCAAAGAGTTCATTTGTAAATAAAAAAATATAAGGAAAAAAAAAAAAAGCTTAAAAAAACCTACCTCTTTTGAAGAAACCTTCCTCTACGATCTTTTTGGAAACAAATGAATTATTGCAAATGCATAGGAATAGCAAAACAACCAGCTTGCAATGTTCAACGATCAATCTTCAACTCTATTTGTGCAATGGCAAGTAAGAAAAAATGTTCAGCAATGGAGGATAATATATATATTTTTTCATTCAAAATATGAGAAATGAGTTTGCTTTCCCTTTTAGATGGTTTTTGTACCACGTTTTAGGGTTTGGGGGTGAATTGCACATTTTTGTGTAAAGAAAAGTAATTTTATTTTTTTAGAAGCTGAAATTCGGCGAATTGGCATGGGGACAAACCTGTAGGGGATGGGCGAAACCCTACTTGAACCCGTAGGCAAACTATATCTAGATTTGCACTTGAGACGGACCAGAGTGGGACTTGGGTTATGTTGGGCCAGACCGGTAACATATAATTTAACTATAGCATTTGTGTTTGTGTTAATCTATCCAATTTACGTGTACTTGCCCTACTTAGTCTTTGTTTTTAATTGAATGGTGTCACTGTCTAGTTGTAGGATTTTCTTTTAGTCAAAAAACATAAAATCCTTTGCCTAATTTTGAAAGTGTTTTAGCCTTTTACCTTAGGCTAAAAACATAAATGTGAACCACTCCAAAAATCATTGTAAAAATCATAAATTGCAAGTACATATTATTTTGTTTTAGGTTAGTTTTACTTTATAGGGAGCTTCCCCTTCTAATCCAAAGAGTGATTTTACTGCATATTTGTTTTGTTTTGTTTTGTTTGGCACTGAAATGTGCGAATAAAAACATGAACACTACTCCCTAATTCTTGCAAAAAAGTGGAGATGGTTTAGAAGTTGCAGATCACTCTCAACTTGGTGTGACTGTATTGCTTTGCATTGAGCACTAATGGTTGCTTCTAACTTTTTTAGTGGGGAATATAAAGCTACAATGTGATGAATCTTACTCTACCATGAAATAACTCATTAGCCCAAGGAGAAAATATGGCCAGTAGCTTTGGTTGGGAAGCTTAGCTATGTTATGGGTCTTTGAGTATAGTGTAGAAAATTAAAGTTGGATTTCAAGGGTTTGGGGGTTTAGAGGAGGCCACAGGAAATGGCTTTTTGTTGGCATTGGGCTCTTAAAAATTGCTTGGTAATCTATATTACTAATAATAGGATGGTAGAAGGTTTTTGGTGTAAGGAAGGAGCATCAAAGCTTAGTGGCTAGCCAAAGCAATAAGATAAGAATGTTAGATTCAAAATTGTTTCGATGACCTTATGGTTTCTTGTGCTGCATATTCAAAGATTACATCTTAAGGAGGTGTTACACATAATGAAAGAAATGATGTTGTTAAAGAGGCTTATTAGGGTGAACCTACAAGCCTTGTAAGTTAGGAGGCTAGTACAAGAACAATCCGACCGTCCAGATTAGAGTGGCTTACTTTGTTTATAGATAGTCAAGAATGGATAAACACATGCCATATGTGTCAAAGTATGAGCATGCAGGAAAGCAAATAAGTTTCATTTGATTGATTGATAGAATTGGGAACAACTAAAGTTTTACCAGATATATTAGTAAAAGTACAACAAACCTTAATAAATGAATATTTACTGAATTTGAATTTCCTCTTGGTTTAAAAGGTGGTCAGAGAACACGCTTATTGAAAATCAAGGATTGAGCATATCTTATCAACCTACTTCATAATATCCAAGGGCCATCAAGTAGGCAAAAGCCCCAAATAAAATGTTGCTATTAATAAACAAGAATTAGGCCAAAAAATGCCTTGCACCATGGGCATGTTGCACAACTTATATGTTGGAAAAATATAGTCATTGATGTCAAAGGCGGTTTGGTGGCATTTTGCAAGTGTCTTGGTGGCCCTAAAATAAAAATAATTTATTCTAATGCTGGTCGCCCCCCTTGGAAATTAGAAAATGAAAATGAAAATAAAAATTAAATTGATTTATTTTTAGTGGCTGACCCCCTCATAAAGGTGCCCCACTTTGGAAATTAAAAAAGAAAAATAAAAATAAATACATTATTTTATTTGGGCCTCCCAAAGTGGGACGACCCCCTTGACATGAGCGCCCATTTGGAGCAAATAAAATAAAATAAATAAAAATTAATTGTTGCTAATATGGTCGAACCCCTTGGAGGAGTCGCCTCTTTTAGATGAAGGGGTGCTTTAGCAAGTATAAATAGAGTGTTGAAAGAGTGTTAAAAACAATCAATTTTCATGTAATAATATTTTTATGAAGAGCAGAAATAAGAGATTATTCAAGCAGATTTGTAAAAGAAGTATTTGAGCAGATTTATGAGAGCTATTTGAGCTCACTTGTAGGAGAAATTGGAACAGACTTATGGCAGATTTTTGAAAGAGGTTTTAAGCAGATTTGAATGATATTATGAGCAAATGTGAGAAGAAATTTAAGGCAGATTTGTGAAGCATATTGCAACAGAAATACTCAAGAAGACAAACATAATATTCATTTGGAGGTTGGTGCCTCCTATTTGAGGAGATTAAGAGGTTGGTGCCTACAAAATTTGTAAGAAGGTTTTATACAAACAATATTTTGCTGTAGTTTTCTCTCGTAAGGGTTTCCATGCAAAATCATGTGTCTCTGTTCCTTGGGTTGCAAATTTCCCAATCAAATAAGGGGATATTTATTTCACAAACCAACTATATTGAAATGTTGAAGAAATTTAGGATGGAGGATTGCAATCTAGTGAGTACTCCCATGGTTATAGGATGTAAATTGAGTAAGGATGATGAATCCCCTGAGGCTAATCAAACTCTATACAAGTCCATGATTGGAAGTTTATTATATGTGACAGCTACAAAACCTGATATTATGCACGTAGTTGGTTTGGTGGCACGGTTTCAGGAAGCACCAAAGGAAACTCATGTGCAAGCAGTCAAGAGAATATTCAAATATCTAAAGGGCATTATGGGTTTTGGGTTATGATATCCAAGAGGTGAAGATTTCACCCTCACAGCATATACGGATTCAGATTGGGCTGATAGTATTGATGGTAGAAAAAACACAAGTGGAGGTGCATTCTTTCTTGGCAACAATCTTGTATCATGGTTTAGCAAGAAACAAGCTTCAATTTCATTGTACATAGTAGAAGCAGAGTATATTGCAGCAGCTTCTTGCTGCACTCAAGTCCTTTGGATGAAGCAAACTTTGAAGATCAAGTTTGAATTTTATCATCCCATTTCCATATTTTGTGATAATACAAGTGCAATTAACATCTCAAAGAATCTAGCTATGCATTCTAGGACGAAACATATATCGATCAAATATCATTTCTTAAAAGAGCAAGTGATTGATCAACAAGTGAAGTTGGATTATGTTGCTACAAAAGAACAACTTGCGGACATTTTCACAAAGCCACTTCCAAAAGAGACTTTTGAGTACATGAGGGAGAAATTGGGAGTAATATCACTCTCATCTAGTCACTAAGTTCTTCAAAAAAAAGCATGTGTTCAAGGGGAGCTATTCATTGTCTTTATCTTTTAGCCTCGGGGAGCCTTTGCCATTGATGTCAAAGGGGGAGAAATAGAGTAAGGGGGAGCATTTCAGTTAGGGGGATAAAAATAGAGTAAGGGGGAGCATTTTGATTAGGGGGAGAAGTATGGTCTTCTTGCATTCCAAGATTATTTCTTTGCAAGGTTGCCATCAATGACAAAAGGGGAGGTTGTTGGAAAAGTATTGTCATTGATGTCAAATGTGGTTTGGTGGTGTTTTGCAATGTCTTGGTGGCCCTAAAATGAAATTAATTTATTCTAATGCTGGTCGCCCCCCTTGGAAATTAGAAAATTAAAATGGAAATAAAAATTAAATTGATTTATTTTAGTGGCTGATCCCCCTCATAAAGGCACCCCACTTTGGAAATTAAAAAAAGAAAAGAAAAATAAATATATAATTTTATTTGGGCCTCCCAAAGTGGGATGACCCCCTTCACATGAGCACCCATCTTGGGCAAATACAAAAAAATAAATAAAAATTAATTGTTGCTGATATGACCGACCCCCCTTGGAGGAGTCTTCTCTTTTGGATGAAGGGATGCTTTGGCAAGTATAAATAGAGGGTTGAAAGAGTGTTAAAAGCAATCAATTTTCATAGAATAATATTTGTATGAAGAGCAGAAATAAGAAATTATTCAAGCAGATTTGTAAGAAGTATTTGAGAAGATTTATGAGAGCTATTTGAGCTCTCTTGTGGGAGACATTGGAACAGACTAATGGCAGATTTTTTAAAGATGTTTTAACATATTTGAATGATGTTATGAGCAGATGTGAGAAGACATTAAGGCAGATTTGTGAAGCATATTGCAACAGAAATACTCAAGAAGACAACCTTAATATTCATTTGGAGTTTGGTGCCTCCTATTTGAGGAGATCGGGAGGTTGGTGCCTCTCACTAGAAGAGATTGGTGTATTTTGTTGGGTTGGTGCTCAATGGTGGGGACTGGTTTCTCCAGTGGGTTGGTACCTATGAAATTCGTAAGAAAGTTTTATACAAGCAATATTTTGCTTTGGTTTTCTTCCGTAAGGGTTTCCATGTAAAACATTGTGTCTCTTATGTGTGGAGTTTTGTGATTACTAAAGTTTAAATTGATAAAAGATTGACTTATACTAATTCACCCCCCGTCTCAGTATAAGTGTGTGTTTCATCATTGTAAAGTTGCAAGGAATTTGAAGTTCTAATGGAATTGTTTGTAACTAGTCAAAGAGTTGTAGATGATTAGGGGATACAAAAAGCTTGGAAGAAATGAATGAAACTAGAACCAAGAATGTAGCATTAAAATATATTGGAAAAATGGACAAAATCTAATATTTTAAGATAATTTGAACATGACCATATAAAATTCATCATATCCTAGAAAGTGAAAATTCAATTAGTAAATCTAGATGAAATACTTCAATGATCTAATCAATGCATCAAATCTAAGAACCACCATCCTAGAAGTGAAATTGATAAAAACGTAATTCAATTTTATTTTATTTTGGAGCAGATTCACTGATTGGCAAAACATGGTGATTTTTCTTTGACCAGCAAATGCAAAAATTTCATAATTAGGAAAACACAATTTTCTTTTGGTTCATAACAATTTTTTTTGTTTTCTGACTAGCAATCACAATTTGTCAACAAGTTGACTGATGGATTCGCACTATTCATTCCTCACAAAAGTACATCCCTTTTGCTGACAGGTGAACATATGTCAAAGTTTTGAAAAGCTGCAAAGAATACTATACTTTCATGCAGATCGACAAACGTCAAAACATAGAGATAGGATAAGAACTTGTGTATCCTTTTGTGAATTGGTGAACACATTGCATAGTAAATCTAATGTCAGTGGACCCTCAATACATTATGGAAAACATGACAATTCTTTCTGCCAACCCATGTACACAAGCACTCACCGACCACAAATTATCACATCAGAATGATATTAATAGGACTTTGGAGAGAAATAATGAACAAAAACAAGATAAAACACTTAGCTAAAATATTGTTTGCATTGCAGAACAGATATAAGCAAAATGGTTTGGCTGTTTAGATTGCTGCCAATGAATCGGAAAGTTTCTGGGGCTATTGCAGCTAGAACAATGGAAGAATGCCTGCTGATAAAGTGGATATGGCAGGACTATTATTAGCTCTGAGAGTCGTAGAAAGCAAATCTACCAACTGTAGAAGATTCAAAGTCTGGCTGGTAGATATATTACACAAACTCTGTAAAATGACCATTGTTGAAATTGAAAAAAGAATACATGGAAAACAGCAGTGCCATTAGGAAGTATCCCAGACTTACTGCTAGTAATATTTGAGCCAAAGGACGTTGAGCTGCCACGTAATGACAAAAGGGTATTATCTGTTTTCCCTTTGTGAAAATGGACAGAACAACCATGAACTCTAATCAAATCTATGATGAAACTAAGGACAGGGGAAAGGGCATTAAATTCTGTAAATTTACTTGTGATGACAATAAAAGAATTTTTGTTACTCCATTTTTCTGCACATATGGGATTTAGAGTTCTCTATCAGTGTTTTCTTTTGTACAGATGGTAGAAGGAGAGTAATTGATTGTTACTGGCCTGAATTTCTGTCCAAGGACAGCATTGGCTACCCTGAACAATGCAGAGTGAAGAAATCTTGCTATTCCACTGCAACTGTTTATGCTGCTTCACTGTTATGTTGAAGCTCAATTGGGGAAGCAGACAATGAACCATTTGAGACCATGTGCAGACACAGAAAAGATAAAATGAAATATCCACATCTCAGTCAGATTGTTTGACAGGAGTGAAAATGGCAATGTTCCACATGGATGTCCCTGGGTGTCTGGGTGGAGTCTTGGACATCCCAGAGACTTTGGGACTTGGAGGGGATATCCTCTTTTTCTCAGGACTGGACAGCCTGCTCCATTTGGTGCATAAAAATAAAAAGGTAATTTTTTTATTAAAAATGTTAATAAGAACCCCTAAAAAGATAAAATGGTTGTCCCCATGTTGTCCCTAAAATTCAGAGTTTTAATTATGGTTCCTGAAACTGTGTCCCCACATCCCCCATTTGGGAAACTTGGAGAAACATTGAGAAATCAGAGAATGCATGTTATGATTACAAACTAAGTTCCAGTTCTGGTACAGGTTTGGGTTCGGATTCAGGGGTTCGGTTTGTGGGTTTAGCAATTTTTTTTTTGGGGTTTGGGTTTGTTCGTATAAAAAACATTGGTTTTGGAATCAGGGGTTCAGTTCGTGGGTTTAGCAATTTTTTTTTTGGGGTTTGGGTTTGTTCGTACAAAAAACATGTATATATATATATATAGCCTAGAAGCATGAATTACAATTAGAAATAAGTATTCATTGTTCAAACTTCAAATTCAATATTAAAATAATAATATCAAGCTCAACACTTTTAATCATCAAATGTATTTTCTAAATCATCAATATCATTGTCATGATTAACATTAAATGATGTAGGAACATTAGATGAACCACAAGCAGTGTTAGTGCCACTGTCATTTGCACTAATAGTGTGCTCATGCTCATTATCGGACTACTCAAATGCAATATGGTGAGAAGTGGAAGCATCCAAGTCAGTGTGCTCTGGCTCTATATCCCACAACTTTGTCTCCCCTTCCTTGTAGTCATGTTGTTTGTGTGAAAGGAGACGCAAGTTGGAATGCATATATACTAAGTTCTCTGCTCTTTTTTAGTGCAATTTATTGCGCTTTACTGAGTGGATGAAAGAATATGTGTTCCAATTCCTCTTAGAGGCAGATTACTTAGCAACCTATGAAGATAAAGTTAACAATTAAAGTTATACATTATAAAAAAAATAAAAAAATAAAAAATAAACATAAATGAAACTTTAAAAACTTAAAAATGAAAATTAATTAAATTTACTTGTGATAAAATTTTGATTGCAAGGGGCTGCAAATGTTGGAAGTATTGGCCATGGAAGTACCACCAACTATGAGCATCCTTTAAGAACCTATCACGAAGAGCCTCAATACTTTGACCATTTGAGTGCACAAAATCAATGAACTCACTCATGACTATATCTCTCAATTCAGTTTCAGAAAAGAGTCTAATCAATGCTGCCTTGTACCCTTCAGCCGCTTCAAAATCTCTATATGGGGGAAGCCTTCTTGGCACAAAAAGAACTTGACTATTGTAGTATTTTGGAGACAATGCAAAGGCAAGAAGATGTAATGGAGTGGTCATTTTGTTCCGTCTTTCTTCAACAATTGCATGCACTTGTTTGAAGAAAGTCTCTTTAGGGCCTTGCTCTTTTGCATTTATGGTGCATTTCATCTTCTCAATCATCGAGTCGATGCCATCATATCTCTCTAATGCATGGCTTGTTCATGTTAGTATAGCGAACCATACTCAAAATGGGCTCGGTGAAACTAAGGAGATACTTCACAGTTCACACGATCCCACCATGAGTCATCTAATATCATCCGCTTAATTTTTGTTGCCCTTTCAATGCTGCTTTGCCTCCATATAGACCAATTTTGGCTAATCACCATACTAGAAAGTGCCTCTCTAATTTTCACAAGTCGTCTCAAGATGGATTGTGTTAGAGGCAAAACAGGTCTCTGCAACTTATTACAAATTAAAAAAATAATAATTAAAATTTAAAAACAAACTTTAAAAAAGAATAGAATACACAATCAAATTATGAAAATGTAAAATTTTATACTACTTCACTTACCTTCAATAGCTCCAATTTTGAAAATGATCTAAAAATTCCTTGAGACATGTGGTGGTTGGTGATGAACATCTGGATGTCCTCAGCCTCTGCATACAACTCTTTGATCCAATCAATTTTATTCCCATTCTTTTGTAGCATAAGATTGAGTGAGTGGACTACACAAGCTGTCCAAAAGATATGTGAATATCGCTCCTCAACCAACAACCCAACAACTCTACAATTCTTGGCATTGTCTATTATGACTTCACCAACGTTGCAAGGTCCCACTTCCTCAATGGCTGCAATGAGAATATCAGCAATAAATCGTTCCTCTTTTATCTGCCCTCACAATCCATGGCTCTCAAAAACATTATCCCTTTAGGGGACACCACTATGACATTGATCAAGGGCCGATTTTTTGAATCTGTCCAACCATATGAAACAATGGATGCACTTGTCTCAATCCATGAATCCCTTATGGGCTTCAATGAATCTTCAACCATCTTGGCCTCTTTTTCCAATAAGGTGCCACATACCTTCTCATAACCTGGGCCGTTGTACCCTTTTGGAGCTTCATTAACTTTTTTCAACATCTCTTTCCAATATAGTGAGTGAACAACATTGAAAGCCAACCCATTTGCATAATACATCTTGCAACGTGTTGGTCGGCAATGTCTCGACTCATTTTGAAATGCAGTTTCCAAAGGTCCCTTTGATCTTTTGTTTGTAGTGTGTTGTTCACTTTTTTGAAGATGAAGAGTGGCAAAAAAATGGGTGGTTTTCTACCACCATATTGGGATTAGATGGGGGCACCATTTCCTTTGATTTCTTTTTAAGGGGTGACTTGATATACTTGATTCCCATTCATTTGCTTGTTCTTGCTCCATAATATTTCCTATGATTGTCTTTGATGGCACAAGTACACCGTTTTTTCTAGGGCAAGCTTTCATGCCTTTTCCAGGTATTTCACACAAATGTGCTTCCATCCAAAAATATGAACTAGAATATTGATCACATCCATTGCATTTCCAAATGTAACCACCACCACTTGGAGCTGGTTGTGTCATTTGAACACATTTCCATAGAGGAGAATTCAGATCTGTTTTGAATCTAGGTTGTGTTGCGGACTTAGAATTTGTTTCTATTGTGATTCCTATGGCAAGAAATTTTGTAAACAATACATTCAAAACAAAACAAAAAAGTGTAAACAAAAAATAGATACATAAAACCTAGCTTTTTTGAATCTTTGTTACATTCATGAAAGAATGGAAAAAACATAGATAAACAAGGCAAAGGATTTGTTTCATGTTTGTAAAACAAAAATGGAGGAATTTTTTTGAAGAATACTTATCTCTTTGGAAAAATATCCTTCTATAATCTTCTTGGCAGCCAATGAACACTTGTAAATGTGTAGGAATGACAATGCAATCGCTGTAGAAGCTTCAAAGGTCAATCTTCAACTCCCTTTGTTGATCCAACAACAAAAATGAATGCTCAACCTCTTGGAATGAAAATTGTTGTTTGCAAAAGAAATGAACAAAAATGAAGTTGTTTTAGTGATTTATGTATTTTAGAGGTCTCTTTTAAGTTTGAGGAGGGCACAGATCAAAGTCAAAAGAAAAACAAATCAAAAAAAGAAAAAAAAAAACCATCGCTACACATCTGGGTGTGTTCTGGTTGCATTCGAGTGCACCCGGGTTTGTCCCAAGCGAATTGGGCCCCCTAAGCATGGACCCTGTCGGAACCCACAGAGTGACTGGACCGGGACTCCGATCTGGTGTGAACTGAACCCGGATTTGGCCTGGCATGTAGCAAACCCAATTACTTAGATTACAAACAATCCAGAGTAGTTGGCACAAAATATTGATACAAATATCATCACTATTAAGATGAAGAATCTAGAGGGTTGGTGTAAATAAAAAACATTATGGTTTCAACTTAAAATGTGGTGCAGAACTTAGAGGATGGCTGTGCAATATGCTTTGTGAATTGAGCAGGCAGTTTTTATTATGTTTAAGCAAACAGTGATCCATTTCACAGAAAGAGAAGTTTGAAACTTCCCATCAAATCCTATGTCAGTTGGAAATGACCTTAACAGGTAAAATCGGTGTACCAAATTACAATAGGTTATAGTCAATCAGAGGTTTTTGTGTATGGTAATGTTTATTTTAATTAAAATCTTAATAGTATTTTTTGTGGGGTTTTTAGGTGTATGCTCTATTGAATTACACGGTTAAAAATCCCATAAAATTAAATATCTAAAATAATGTTGACAGCAGGAACTCCAATTGCATATAAATTTATTGATATATTATGAAGCTACCACCAATGGCCTTGGCCTTGCCTGTCTTTGGTAGGATGTGGGAATTGTATAAATATTGGCTATCATTTTTTAACACTTTCGTGTCAGCCCAAATAAAATAGAATCTAGGAATATCTATTACCATCACTTTACAATGACTTAATTAGTTAGGACTAATCTTTTTCCGCTTGTTGACTGCTCTGAACAATGACCCTCAAATAGAGGTAGACATGGACTTTGCTCCTCAGTTTGAAAGAATTTTGGGCAGATTATTGACAACCCCTATCAAATATCTAATTTATGGCTGCACTGAATACTAATTTTGCATAAGCATTTGCCACCAATTTATCATGTGAGCCTTGTGAATGTAGTTAGATGCATAAAGGAACTACATAGATAAGCTGTATTGGAAGGGTTTTTAAAGTTGATCAGTATCTGAAGGTTGTTTTAGAGTTCCCTCCATTATAAATGAAATTGGATGGATATCTTCATTTAATTCATTAGTTGGTGTGTATTGTTATATATTTATTTGTTTTCTGCAGGTACTACTGGAGAATACAAAACAGCTAGAATATCAAAAAGGACTCAGGACGTAAACATTTATTTTTGATAAAATTCTATTACATTTTTGGGCATCCAAGTATTGCTGATGTGTAAGTGTAGGGCCCATGAATTTGACCACGAGAAATAGATGCTTTTTTCCTTGTAGTAGAATATACCATCACATTTTTGAGGCTCCTGTAAATTTCCAGTCAACTTGCATTGACAATCAGCAAGTCTTGAAGTTTGGTATAGAACTTCAGAAAAAGTGATATATGCTGGTGGATGAGGGAAATGAAAATAGAAAGTGATGTACGTTTGTGGATGAGAAAAATTAAACATGTGTATCTTTTTATTTTTCAGTAATTTTGAAACTTAGTCCTTATCTGATGGTTGTATTCAAGTTGCATTCATTTTATGTTTTGCTCTTTACAAATATTTTTTTGTATACTACTTTGACAATTACTGTTGAACTAGACAATAATTTTTAAATTTTTTTGACATTAAATATCACTGCACGTGCTTCCTTCTCAATTATTTTTCAAATGAGTATCCTTTTTTAACTATGTAAATGCATCTGTGTTGAATTCCATCTATGAAATGAAGTACTAGTTCTGGTATCAGATATACATCTTTATCGAAACTTCAGGAAGTAGAAGAACAAAATAGTGTACAAGAGTGCTGAGCCATGGCAAAATTAACAATTTAGTACAATTGTTATTAGCAAATACATGATAGCCTTTATAAATTTGTCACACCGTAGGATTACTCCATTGTATCTATTATCAGGATAAGTAGGACTAAAGAACTATACCCTTTACAAAGCAGTTTCTATATTTTCCAAAAACAAGCGACCCACATCAATATTTGTCGAGTTCAATTCTTGTGCACCTTCTGGTTGGTTGATTGATGGGTAAGAAAGTTTATAGGCAATGTCGGTGTTACTATACTCGGTGATGTCAATTTTAAGGATTACCCTTACCACATACGTAGAATAGGAGACTCATCATACCTAGAATTGAAATAGAATATATGTTCATTTATTTGCTTTGTTTTTAACGAAATGAAGTTGAATATTAAAAAATGAAGACTCTAACAATGATAGTTAAAAACAAAATATACATTTGGCACTTAAGCATTGCATAATCTGGAGTCTTGTTTATATTATGAGATAGAGTGCAAGGAGAAGATTCAGATGGATAAAATAAGCAAAATAAAAATCTCGAAAGTCCACATGCAAATGATTGGAACTAGTATAGTAAAACAATGACAACGAATGATGGAAGATAGTCAATCCAAAAAGCCCTAATATTGGGCAAAGCGTTGTTAGTGAGGAAATTATATGAATAAAAAGGATCTTAAAAATAAACCGAAAGCAAACCAATCTAGCATACAACTTTCTTAACCAATAATACATAGCTCCTTCATCAAAGTCAGCAAGAAAATAGCAATTTATCTAGATACTAGATCTATCTTTTGCTTTCATATAGTATGTTTTTTGTGTCTATTTTTTCATGTCTTCTTATATTATTCATGGCTTGTGCCTTTGAGTGACTAACCCATCCAACAATAGTTGTCTATAAAATGCATATCTAGATTCACTCCACCCATGGATAATTGTTGATAAGATATGTTACAACATTTGTTCACATGTACAAACATACTTTGGTGGTTGCATGTATAAAAGCTAAATAAATGCAGGAAAGGCCTTTGTCTATCATACCTTTTTAAATTGAGAGTAATGAGAATAATGACAAAATAAATTCAATCTAATGAAAGCCAAAATAAATCACTTCGCTAAATTTTAAGTAAAAGTGTGGAAGCTTATAGCTAAAATATTGCACTAATTTTTTATTCAAACTAAAACTAAATAATAATTAGTTGAAACTATGGGGATTAACCATTTGCTAAATACTCCTTTGAACCAATAGTTTCATGGTCAAGAACTAATAAAAATTACTTAATATTCTCCAAGATGAGAATAAAACATTTTGTACAATCTTTTTATGAAAACCTTATATGAAAAGGAAACTTAAATTATAATTGCATCCCAATGTAACTACCGTTTTCTATAAAGATTTTAGAATGATCATCTATAGACAAGAACATAATTTTTCAATTTTGTTCATTATATAAAAATGTGAATAAGCATATTCCATCTTGAATATACATTTTTTGTTATTATGGCTAAAGGTGGCTTTTTGAAAGGGCCCTAACCTTTTTTTATAATGGGACAACAAAGAGAAAGAAAAATCCAATATAAAAATCACAAGAAATTTACTCCACATGAGATGGAGTTCAACAACCAAAACTAACAACAAAAAGCATAGAAGACAACAAATATGCAACACATAGATAGTAGCAACATGTTAGATAGAATACATTTTCTTTCATCCACTAACAACTTCTTGTCCCTCTTGAAGAGATTCTAGATGGTCCTTGGTGGCTTCATTATCTAGATCAATGACCTCTTTATCTTTCTAGGTCACACAACTTAGCCACACCCTTTGCATAAGCATATCTCAAAAAATGTTACTAAATATCCATTATATTGGCTTGTTGATTTGCTAGACCACAAATCTCTAATATAGAAAATCTTTAATAAGTTATAATGCATCTCAAAGTGTAAACCCAAGTTAATATCTCCAAATGTAACTTCATTCATAATTTCATGCTCCATCTCTAACTTGAGAACTTATAAATCTCTAACTCGAGAACTTAGAAAGTGCATAAAGCTTAAAAGGATGTGTAAAGAAGTTCATGCTCTCAGAGTATTTGGTGAGGTGAATATTAATAAGCTTATGCAAATTGATAGGATTTAACTTATGATAATTTATCAATAGAAATCATAGTATTTAATTTTTTTGACCAATTAACAACTTGTTATTGGTATCTACTCCAATGAGAAATAGAGTGAAAAACCCCTAAAAAAGGAAAGCATTTATTAGTCTTAACACATTAACTAGAATTTAATCCAATTAGTGAACAAATTTCATGTAGAGTGAAACTCAAAAGAAGGATTTTTCTAAACCACAAATAATCCACAATATCTATCATGTAGGTATGAAAATCACATTTTCAATGACACATAAATATCTTGTCAAAAAGCTATAGGAGGTTGGCAAATGTGACCCCAAAAGCATGATAAATTCTTGGTCCTAGAAATATAATACTCAATTACTCAATTTGGTAAAATTTTCTTTGATGAGTAGTATTTTCTTGCAACTCCTTCACAAGAATTCACCCAAACACTTCCACATTATTTCCTAGTTTTATCATACCTCATTTGATCACCCAATAACACTATTTAAATAGTCATTACACAAATTTAGTCTAGAGGTTTGTTCCCTACAAATAAAACCTATATTTAAGCCAAAATAAAATTCTCTAATTTAACAAAAAAATATCTTTTTTTCTTTCCCACTATTATGCTTGCTCTATACCCAAAAGAAAAAATATAATCTCATTCAAACTCCAACACTAAACAAAATATCTTTTGTACCCTAAATATTTAGCTCCAATGAAAAACTTCACTTTTTCCACACAAAATTTGTTCTCCAATACTAAACTCCCCAGGCTAACAATAATACTTTGGTGAAAATATTATCTTGATAAATAAAAGGGAATAATGCTTGGAAAGTCCTCATTGAGCATTATTTTTGTCAGGAGTTCCTACTATGCAACCAACTTGGAAAGGACTTGGACTATGTACTCTCCTCACCACAAGGGAGCCTATCTAGATACAAGACACATTTGTTATTAATAGCATCTGAAAGGCCTAGGAGTTGATCAAGCCTCGACTTCTTTGGGTTGGCAATGACTTATATAATGGCCTTTCAATTAACCAATCATTTATTTGGTGGTCCAATTCTAACTAATAAGATTTTCCTCTTTCCAAAACCCCTTGGTTTCATGCTTTGAAATTGTTTAATAAGGGAATTTAAACTCTTCCTTATCTCCTTGGTAGAGCCATCAAGAAATTTCTATGTGATAAGCATGTATGACTGATTAAGCTTTGGTTCCCTACCTTTAATCTCATGATGATTTATATTTCTTTATTGTATTGATTTGAGTACTTTTGTTATGCCTTCCATTAAAATTATGGGCTAACTCTTGTCTTCAAAGTACTTAAAATTTGTTAATAGGATGTTTGATACTAAATCTACAAACTAATGGACTGGTTTAGTCTACATTTACAAGGATTCAAGTTGAATTAGATATATGAAAGGCCTACTTGAATATATTTGGATATAGGTGGAAGATAGAAAATGAAAGACATCCTAGATTTTGAAAATATGGAATTCTAATGTAGAATCTATTCTTTCAAGTAGATCATGTAGCTATGGGTTATCCATAAGGTAAACCAAAAAATTCTAAAAATGCTATCTAGTGGAAAAGTTCATTTTATCACATTTAATAGGTAATAAAGTTGCATTGTATTCTTCTAATATGTTATCTCTCCTCTTCTTATTCCTTCTCCTTTCAAATCTAGTAATGTATTGTGGCCTTCTAGTTTGATGCAAGCTAAGGAATGGGCCATAAGGGCTAACATTTAAGGATTCTCTTTTGGATATTATTAATCAATATCTATATACTCCTATTTCATTAAAATATGAGGATGAGGAAAATATGATAGATTGGATAGAGGTCAACAACAAAAATAGTGGCAAAAAATCTTTCTAGTCCTATAGTTCTACATTCTCTTAGGAAAAAAAGTTGTCTTAATTTGGCTCGTATCAAGTTTTGCCTTTGTAGCCCATATTGAGTTGTTTTATATGGTTTTAGTTTGATTTATAATATGTATTTCCTAGCATCATTCTAGGTTGAGGCCCTAAATAGATCCCAATAATTTAATAAAAACATATTTAATTATTTTTAAAAATTAATAATTATGATTTATGACTATTTATAATTATAATTTATTACTACGAATTTTATAATTATAATTTATAGTATAAATTCTAAATTATGATTTTATAAATTTTATTGAAAATATCAAAATTTAAAATCTATATAAATGATAAAAATATAAACTACAAGTAAAAAAAATAAAAAGGAAAAAAAAATGGATTAAAATATTTAAAATTGTTTTTTCTTAAAGGAAGAAAATAGTATAAAAATACCTAGAAGTGGGAAAATTATAGGACAAGTACAAAATTTTGGTGTATGAGGAGGAGAAAGATCAATCGAAGTCAATTTAATAAGCTTCTTGTACAAGGTGCTAAAAAAGTGTGGTTGACCACATGCATATAGTTGAAGAGGGCTTCAATCAAACACCATCACATAATGCCATATAGCTATTGAGGGGATTTGATCCAAAGAGATTTGATAAAATACCCCTTAGGTTCAAACTTAATGTGTTTTTAATGGATTTTCAACTGCATGTTTATTTGCTAACCCACTACTGGGTCACAATATTATGCTTTCACCCAATCTAATCGACATAATTGGGAAAAACAACTTATGTAAGGTGGAAAGTAGGTGAATTTTTCTATAGTTTTTATTTTGCAAATATTTGCACCTCTCACATATGACAAGACCAAGGGAAAATCCATATGGGAATGATGTCATCCATGTGGAATTTCAAGCCTTGATGTAGAATAAGACTTGGGTGTTGTATGAATTACCACAAGGGAAGAAGCCCATTAGTTGCATTCTATAATGTCACATATACATTATCAAATGGTTCTTTAGACAAATACAAAGCTAGGCCCATTGAAAACGTATATACACAATACAAAGGGGTAGACAATTTGTTAGGGAAATCCCAATGTTGTACACTTTGCACAAGAAAAAACCCATTGTAGTTATGCAAAATAAATATTTATTTATAGTGCATATTAGATGTGTTTAGCCTCATTAAATATATATTTGGGTCGACTTGTAAAAAAATATTGTAACATTGGTTAGATATTTTATTTGTGGGTTGTACAATGGAAACATATTTAATATTGATAAAACTTAGTACCAAAAAGTAAATGTTGTGGGTCAATTGTATTGTGCTCTCATGGTTTTCCTAATACTACAATTGTATTTTTGTGAGCTTGAATATATACAAGAAAACAAATTTATAGTGTTTGGGTCAGTTTTCATTTATATTGAGCTCTCTTGTAGAGTGCATATGTGAAGCGTGACACAAGATGTATGGTTGTGCGGTTATTTAGTATGCCTAGACACATGGAGGATGAATTTGAGGAGATTGATGTTTTAGAAGTATTGATAGAAACTTTGTAAATGTATTATGATGAATAATAAGTTGAGTATGAATGATTTTGGAGGTTTGTTTTCCTAGGGTATATCTTGTGTCATCTTGATGACATGTTTGTCTATTCTTTTGTATGGAGGATTCTATATACATGTTAGCATATTTTTCTCTTTGGGTTATGTGGTAATGTTTTATATTGCTAAAATATTTTCCTTTTAGTGGGTATTATATCTTGGTTGCCAAGTTGTGGGAGGAAATATCCCCAATTGTAACCCTTGGTATGAATAGATTCTTGTGTATAGTCAAGTCCATGGTCTTGAAATATAGTAATAAAGATTTTTCAAGATCACAAATTTATTTACAAATTTGGGTTGTAAATTTGTAGCTTGACGAATATTTGGAAAATAGGTTTTCTTTTTGGGCTCTTTCTATGAGGATTTAAGGGGTGATCCTTTGTTGGAGAACTCCTAGACAAAAATAAACCTCACCATTGAGTCCAAAAGGACCAATAATTTATGGATCCATATAAACAACTATATTTGGGGTAAAAAAAATTCACCATTTCTAAAGCCTCAAAGGGCATACAGGTCTATATCATATGGCATTGTAACCGAAAAAATATTTCAAGCTAATATATCTACATGTTGATAGAAAAAATATTTTGATGCACCCACATCATACAAAAAAGTCAATAAGAATTTATTTAAAAAATATTTATTAATTATGATAGTGGAGGCCCAACCCATGGTCCCTTGGGACACCAATGCTCAAAGCTAAATCCCATAGTCATTTGAGGGCGCAATTAGTGGTCATACCTAATCCATGGTGGCTAAATCGTGGTTTTGGTGGGGTTGCACTACTAGTGTGGCATTGGATCACAACCAAATCACCACCTAGGGTATGCCACTTACTTTCACTACTCATTTGCTGCTACCTATTATCCTCTAATTTTAGTCATGCAATTTTTTCTTCCTTATTGATGAAATAACTCCCATCTTGTGCCTCCAAAATGGTTCAAGGTCGCAATCCTCGCAAGTTTTAAAACCTTTGTCATTGATCTCTCTGCTCTTCTAACCAAGTCACAGAGTTCTCCAGTTTCATAACCACCTGACTACCTGACCCATCTCTCTTTAGCCTTGCCCAAAGGTGTTTTAAGTAATCAGATGTCAAAAGTTTTCAAAACCATAAAAGTACCGACATGTGGTTCAATAGTTGTATCTTCTCGCGACTCCATGACTTTACAATAGGTTTCTCGATTTTCAAAACGTCGCTAGCCCATTTAATTACTTGTACGATGTATCATGAGAATGTCTTTTCGGGAGTTTTGAAATACAAACTCGATTTTGGGACTCTCTTCTCAAGGAATAAAATCCATGATGCATTAATTAGCCTCTTAAATGAAAAGCATAATGAAGGTGGTGGCATGCTATTAGTAGGTTAAAAGTCATCATTATCTACTGGTGTAATTAACTAGGCCTATTTACAGAGAAAGGTGGTGGTACTTCTAAAGTTGAGTTTTTCCATCAACTTAGGCATTTTAAAAAATGGGGCTTCCTGCAAATGGTGAAACCTGGGATGGAGAGCCTATACTTGTCATGCAACCTGACCTGAATTGGCTTAAAGAAGAACAAAATGATATCATCTCTCAATTGCGTACAATTGCATGGAAGGAGAAGACTAGCAACACCCAGTATCGCGGGGTTTTCTTCTTTCTAGAGGAGGAAGAAGCACATGTTGAAGTGCATAATCTCTTTATGAAAATGCGACTAGTGGTGGAGAATGCTCCTCCACCAGAGCAGTTTGATTTTCCCTATTTTGCATGGAATCTTTTTGTAATTAGTAGTGGTAACAATTTTTTGGTGTAACAGAATTGTTTTCGTTTCATGGTTACTTTCTTGATATTTATCATTTTTAAAGACCATTACGAACAGTTACATTCAGGTACATGTAGACTTTATAAATAGGAGGATCTTTTTATTTTGGGGCAAGGAGAGCTATTTGGGAATAGGAGAACTAGCTTAGTTTTCTTTCAACTCAGTCTTGTTGTACATGGATGTGGAGTCTGTTAACTCATATTTTGACATTGAAGAAATAAAGAGAATTTTGTTGAATCGTTGAATTTATAAATGTTTTCCTTTGATTACATGAACTTTGTTCCATAGTAATTACTCTTCAACGTTGTTCTGTTATATTGGACTGTGTATGTACTTAATTTTGAAACTTTGAATTCGTATTAAATCATTTGTTGAAAGGTTTTGATGTTTTCTCTTTTCCTGAGTATTATTCGTGGATATGGAACAAGTGGACTTTGTGTCATTTGTCTATATTCATTTCTTTCCTAATTAATCTTTCACATCTACTTTCATGGTTATGGGTAGGTGTTATTTTCCTTTCTGCTTTCTAGTGAAAAGCATACACTGTGTTTCGATTCTTAAGAGGGAGTTGTACCTCTAAAATTCAAAGGAAAGTTGTCAATTCATTGACAACTTCTCCAATTGTTAGCACTGTTTGTTCTTCTTTTTGGGCATCTTGAGTCATTTTCTACATTTATTTTCGAAGGAAAAATTTGCCAACTAATAGATTTTTTGGCGACTCCACTGGGGAAAGCGAAATTGGAGAATGGTGCTCTTGTTTTCCCCAGAAATTTAAAGGCGCCTCCCCCAGAACAAAGGTTGGCAGCTTTGTCAGGTGGAATGTACTCATAAACATTTTATTCTAGAAAAGACTCCTATTTGATTTATTTTTCAGAATTACATTATGGCATTAATTTCTTCCTAGCCATGGGGAAAACACTTTGGACCTCTTTCTTCGCCACAATATTCACTATTTCCTGAAGGATCAAGAAAGCACTTCCCGAAGTTCAATGGAGAAAATCATCAAGATGTTGAAGACCACATTCTGGCATTTATAGTTGCATGCAACATTTTGGGGGTGAGTGAAGAAGATATTTTTGTGAGATTATTTATTGAGTCTCTTATCGGGCATGCAACAAATTGGTTTTGTTATTTAGAAAATAAGTGTATTACCAATTGGGATTCATTGAAGACTAAATTCTTGGCAAGGTATAACCCTGTTGATGAAGCTACTTTGTTGGGCCAATTTTTCAATATTCAGAAGCAAGAAAATGAATCAATCAGAGAATTTGTGGATAGGTTCAATAGGATGCTCAGAAAGACCCCTACCTCTATTCAACCAAGTAAGAAAATCCAACTTTGCATTTTTATTTCTGCATTGCACCCAGATGTTCAGTTTTGTTTGAAACAGAGTAAAGTAAATGATATTGAACTTGCACAACAAGAGGTTGTAAAAATAGAAGATGATTTGATATTAAGTGGGTTATGGAAAGCAAATCAGATTGTAGATTATTTGAAATGTGAATCTATGAGGAATCCTATCTTGCAAAAACTAATTTATTAGCCTATAGATTTTTAATATATACATCCTCCAACCGTTGAATGTCTAAATCTCACTGTTTTTTTATCCAAAACACTTTGGTAAAAATGAGGTAAACGGTATAAGAACCAAGACTCATATGAATAGAAAAGTTGAAGCATATTAGTTGTATTATAGTGATGAATCCATAAACCCATCAGATGATGGAGAAAATGAAGAATTTTCCCATAATGTTAATGGTGAAGAAGGTAGTGCAAATGAAGTTGTTTCAGCCTCCTTATCTTCTGCAGAAATGCAATCATTCACCTTTTCTAGTGAAGAAGGGCAATTTGAGGATGCGCAACATAAAGATAAGGTATTGAATATCTTTTCCCCAAAATGCATGCAAGTTGAATATGAGGCCTTCACTTTTTTTGAGAAAAATAATAAGGAAATACAGCTACAAGAATAGGTCAGGAATGATTTTACTTTTGAATCCTTCCATTTTGAAAATTTAGATGCCAAAATTTTTAAACAATATTTGGAAGATGATGTTAAAATTAGCCACAATAGCTTTGTTGAAAGTGATCGAATAGACAAATTTGATGAGCCTCATATTGTGTATACTTCAAATTGGTTCCTTAATGCATTTGAGGATGAATTTTTGTGCAAAGAAGAATCTATTTTATCTGATCTGTAGCTTACAAGTGAGAATGATGAAGTGGGTCACACAATACATGAATTAGTTCCAACACAAAAAGAGAATATTACTCTAGTTGAGGGTAATTTTCAGCCACATGAGGGTATTGACTGCGATATAGATTTCCATTCTTCTCCATCAGAACTTGACTCACTTCCAATTTTACATGAGTCATATGTGGCCAATGATTGGTTTGCTGATGGGTTGAGTAGTCATGGTTGTTTTCAAGCATGGAACATTAATTTGTCTACTACAGAAATAGGCAATTATACACAAGAGCATGTTAAAGAAGTTCCAAAAGTTTATGATGCTAAATGGCTATTTGGTTTTGGAGCATTATTCAAGAGATCTTTTTGGTTTACAAATGCCAGATTTTTACTTCGGATCACGGGATGGTTTCTGAGTTTGCAAGTGCTTCATGGGTACGCCTCTCTTTTCCACTCGGGTATCTATTTCTCCCAACCTATTAATGGATTTGCATGACCATCTTGGAGCCATTTGAGGTAGGGTCTTCATGACCATGTACGTATTAAGATTTCTTGGTGTATCGATAGTGTAGTTTCCTTTCCTGTTTTGCCTTGTTTTTGGTTTGTTTTGGGTCTTTGTATTCCCCTGCTATTTATTTTGACTCGGTTGCCCAATGGACTTGGACTGGTCTGCCAATGATTCTAGAATTCTCTGCATTTCTTATGAAAACACAGTCCCCAATCAGAGCTAATGTTACCCTCTAATTTTAGTCATGCAATTTTTTCTTCCTTAATGATGAAATAACTCCCATCTTGTGCCTCCAAAATGGTTCGAAGTCATGATCCACGCAAGTTTTAAAACCTTTGTTGTTGATCTCTCTGCTCTTCTAACCAAGTCGTGGAGTTCGCTAGTTTCATAACCACCTAACTACCCAACCCATCTCTCTCTTCAACCTTGCCCAAAGGTGTTTTAAGTAATCGATATGTCAGAAGTTTTCAGAACCATAAAAGTCCCAACTTGTGGTTCAATAGTTCTATCTTCCCGCGACTCCGCGACTCTACAACATGTTTCTTAGTTTTCAAAACGTCATCAACCCATTTAATCACTTGTACGACGTATCATGAGAATGTCTTTTTGGGAGTTTTGAAATACAAACTCAATCTTGGGACTCTCTTCTCAAGGAATAAAATCCATGATACATTAACTAGCCTCTTAAATGGAAAGCATAATGAAGGTGGTGGCATGCTATCAGCAGGTTAAAAGTCATCATTATCTACTGGTGTAATTAACTAGGCCTATTTACAGAGAAAGGTGATAGTACTTCTAAAGTTTAGTGTTTCCATCAACTTAGTCATTTTAAAAAATGGGGCTTCCTGCAAATGGTGAAACCTGGGATGGAGATCCTATACTTGTCATGCAACCTGACCTGAATTGGCTCGAAGAAGAATAGATTGATATCATCTCTCAATTGTGTATAATTGCATGGAAGGAGAAGACCATCTACGCCCAGTATCGTGGGGTAATCTTTGTTCTAGAGGAGGAAGAAGCACACGCTGAACTGCACAATCTCTTTATGGAAATGCGACTAGTGGTGGAGAATGCTCCTCCACCAGGAACAATTTGATTTTCCCTGTTTTGCATGGAATCGTTTTGTAATTAGTAGTGGTAACAATTTTTTTGGTGTAACATAACTATTTCCGTTTCATGATTACTTTCTTGATATCAGTCATTTTCAAAGACCGTTATGAACAGTTACATTCGGGTACATGTAGACTTTATAAATCGGAGGATATTTTTATTTTGGGGTAGGGAGAGCTATTCGGGAATAGGGGAATTAGCTTAATTTTCTTTCAACTCAATCTTGTTGTATAGGGATGTGGAGTCTATTAACTCATATTTTGGCATTGAAGAAATAAAGAGAATTTTGCTGAATCTTTGAATTTATAAATGTTTTCCTTTGATTACATGAACTTTCTTCCATAGTAATTAGTCTTCAACTTTGTTCTATTATATTGGACTATGTATGTACCTAATTTTGAAACTTTGAATTCAGATTAAATCATCTGTTGAAAGGGTTTGATATTTTATTTTTTCCTGAGTATTATTCGTGGATATGGAATAAGTGGACTTTGTGTCATTTGTCTGTATTCATTTCTTTTCGAATTAATATTTTTTATCTACTTTCATGGTTATGGGTAGGTGTTAGTTTCCTTTCTTCTTTCTGGTGAAAAGAATACCCTATGTTTCAATTCTTAAGAGGGAGTTGTACCTCTAAAATTCAGAGGAAAGTTGTCAATTCAATGGCAACTTCTCCAACTGTTAGCGTTGTTTGTTCTTCTTTTTGGGAATCTTGAGTCATTTTCTACATTTATTTTCGAAGGAAAAATCTACTAACTAACATTACCATTGATAATACCACCAAGGAGCCACCCAACAATCATTAATTATTCAATTTGAAGGCCTAATAGTGCAACATTTTTCCAAATTACATAAATTTTATCCATGATATTGTATTTTTGACTTCTTACAGAAATAGGATATCTCTATCTAAGAACTACATAGTTTTACAATTTTGGTCATAAGATATTTCTATTTGCATATGAATTTGATGCTTAAATCTAACATTGCTCTATAATGCTTAACAAGTCATGTAATTCACATGCTAAATTAGATTTTGGATTCCAAATAGGCAATCGAGAGAACTTGTACATATTACACAATGGATTAGATAATTTTTCACTTGAATGAGTAGAGAGGTTTATAGTTGTTTAAGTGCTTGTAGGAGCCTGAGATTTGGAATGTGATTGCAAGAGTGTCCAAAAAAATTTGATGGTAAAAAATTGTGGGAGTGCATGCTTTTATGAGACCAATATGATGGTACCACATTTTACTAGTTTTGGTTTTCCCTAATACAAGTATTTTCAAAATTTTGACTTTGATGAAGACATGTAACTAGGTTTCCTTCTAGTTTAAGTACACAGTTGATGTGCATTTGAGACTAGGAGTCTTGGTATAATGAGTTGAATGCAAGTAAAACAACGGTGATGATTCTGGTGTCATGGATATTTATGTATATTTAAGCATTGAAATGACATGATGATGTATGTATTTTACAAGTTATGATATTGATTTGATTCATGACTACAAGTGGTGTTATGGTTTAGTTTTAGTAGGCTATTTTTATGTCCTATATGTTTTTTTAATTCCTTGACTATATTTACTCATTTGGGGATTTATTTTCCAAATTGGATCTAGATTTTGATCTAGTGCTTGAGTTTTGACTCTTAAAAGTTATTTTTTTATCTCATTTTATAGGTTATTGGTGTGACAGTGAGTTTGTATGTTACATTGGTTTGGGATCTACAATTTATGGAGTTTTGTGGTTTGGTACCACCCATGGGTTACAACTGGATGAATTGGATGTGGATTGTTCATATCCATTGGCCTTTTTAGTGTTGATATAAATTCTATTAGTTGGCCTTGTTGATGGTCATTTGTGCATTCATATGTTGCATTGGGGCGAGAGGATGGATGATTAGAGTACTTGGATAGTAACTTGTTTGGACTTGTAGCACATGATTTATCTTCCTAGCTTGGAGATCTTGGTTTTCTTTTATTCTCTAGAGCTACTAGTATTATAGTTGAGTGTGTGAACCATGGGTCATATTTATTTAGGAGATGGTTATTATGCTGCCTTGGATAGATTACTATCACCATTTAGTGGGAAACTTAATGATGTGATTCATAACTTCATGATGGATGACCTTCCACAATGATTTTTGGTGTAATAGAAAAATCTTAGGTCATGATTCCTATATACAATTAGAGTACTTTGACATCTTGAGTTTCATTAACAAGAGATGGTTATCTTTGTGTGAATTTTGTAATGATGTGATTTATAACTTCATGATGGATGACCTTCTACAATGCTTTTGGGTGTAATAGAAGAAATCTTAGGTCTTGATTGTTATATACAATTAGAGTACATTGAAATCTTGAGTTTCATTAACATGAGATGGTTATCTTTGCGTGATTGGAGATGTTGACATCTTGGTTTACCATGGAGCACTCTTGAAGTCTTTTGTGGAGTGTGCACCAATCTTTGACTTGTCAGTTTTGATAGGGTATCCTTGGGCTTGAGAGGATGTTGTTATTGTATCTTGGTTGAATCTAAATACTTGTTAAAGTTTTTAACGTGATACAAGTTCTCTTGAGAGTATGATATGCTCATTGGAGCATGTGATCTCCAAGGATGAGATGTTAGATCATGATGTCATGACATGTTTTTGGATTCTGTAGTTGGATCTTCAACATTGATCTTGTTAGCTCTCTTGGTATTGAGTACATTGATCATTTATTAGGAGCTTCATGATAGTGAGGTGTTGCATTTAGATTTTTTCATGGATTTATTAGTTGTAGGTGATCAAATATAATTTTAGACTAAGGTGAGGCTAGAGTTGTCTTAAGTTTAGAGACATTTGCTAAGACAACTACTCTTTGAAATTTTACTAGGAATCTCAAGGAGTCTTCACCTAGATATGGATGTGAGTTCATGATGGACTTGAGAGGATATTGTTCTTATATAGATTCATTGTGGCTTGGTGTATCTTGGAGGAGAAATCTCATTCCCCACTTTGTCTACTTTATGGATAATCGTCTAATACATATTTCTCACTTTATTTTTAGATGCATTATGTTTTATGCTTTGTCTTGTCATGAATATGGATCTTGAGGTATTCTTTCTAGTTTTGGAGGATTCACTTGAGGATATTTTTTCATGTTTATATCCTTGTGCATATAAGTTTGATTTATGATGTCATTTATGAGTTTAGGAGATATTATTGAGCATATTATTAGTTTTGGAATGGGTTTAAGTTTTATCTTCCTTGATTTTATAGAGGATTACATGGGTGTGTTCAAAAGGATGGGGGACAAATAAATAACCACTACCACTTTTTGGTCCATATAGGACATAACAAGAGAATGTTATAACACAATCATATTTTGTTTGATATAAAAATAAAATTATGTAGAGGTGAAGCTCATTTGAACTCAACCTTTCAACACCCCACAAAAAACCACAAGCCAAGGAACACACACATTTTTCATTTGATCAAATTTTCATCAAAATGTTGCCATGATATCTATGAGCTCAATGAGGTAGGTAGTTTATTATTTTTTAGTGAAAAAATAAATTAAATAGAAATAGATAAATTATTTTGATTCAATTTTGTTTGATTTTCAAGAATTAAAAAGCCCCAAATAATTCATAAAAACTTTAGTGAATAACAACCCCTAAAAACTCCTCCAAAAATTCCTTGACATCCTCATGGGACACAAGAAAACATCATGGGTCAAATAAAAGAAAAAAGAAAGAACTTCAAACATTAATTGAAAAGTTAAGAAATTCAAGTGGAACAACCTCCCATTGGTCTACCCTCATCACTTCATTGGAATATATCATTTCTCACATAGATTCCATGAGTGGCTAAATTAACACCTAGTCAAACAAGAGAGAAGAAGCAATGCAATTTTATGTCAAAAAATTATCCTATGAACAAGTAAAATAAAATAAAATATTGAAGTTTGATTTGTGTGCATTGTTTATTGATCCACAAACTAATGCACCTCTACACAATAGTTGTAGGAGGTTCCAAAAAATAATTTTTGGGATAGGTGGTGGACCTTTTTTTACCATCCTCCATGCAACAACAATGAGGTCCCACAATATTTTTTGAGGAAACTCTATTGTGAGTTTTTCCTCAATGAGATCCCAAACTACTTTGACATGTGGGAGTTCCAGGGTAGAGGTGGGGATTGCAAATGATAGAGAGGGGGTACATCATGCCTAAGAGAAGGCACAAGACCCCTTACTAGGCCCAACTTTAAGCATGTCATGATCCCTTCCATTGTGAAGGAGAGTGTTGAGTTCAAGACCCTCTAGTCCATTAGATCACTCACAGACCCTTTCACATCACACCAGGCCTTTAGCATAGTGATGCAAGTGGGACTCCCAAATGCATGTCAAAACCCACAACTCACAAATTTTTTCTCAAAACATCATATGCAAAGACTCTTTTCTCACAAAAAAACTCACAATCCACCACATAAACAACAAACAAACTCATGCTCTTTTATTAAATTTCAAAGCCAACAAACAAGAACATCAATTTTATTTTATATTGCAACAAGAAAAATAAACCTGTCACATTCTTCATACCACTACTATTTCATTACAATGAAATTTCTCAAATGGTTTATGGGCTTTATGTGCCTCCTTCCCAACTTTTTGGCACATTTTGAATTTCTCAATTTCATTCTGAAATGGGAAAGTTATGCATGTTTTATTGAGATTGGTTTTTACAGTCACGACTTTGACAATCTCCCTCTCCAATGCATACATCTGATTCTTCTCTACATAGTTAATTGTTTTTCCCAAATTATTCTATCACCATTTCAATTCCATAAAATCTTTTCTTGGTGCCCAACTCTCTCCACATCCAAATAATTGCAGATTTTTAAATTTAATGAGGAGATATATATGCCAAAAATGGCCTCCTCATGTTTGGGTGTGGGATTTCGTAACTCCCAAGGTTTTCATTAATTCACACCTCTTAGCACTTTCAATTTGAATTAATTTACCTCAAATATTTGTATATTTGAAGAGTTTTTTAAATAATTGAAATTGCTGCTTGCAAGATGCCACCAACAAACTAAAACAAAAAAATCAAAATGGTGAAATTTAAATATTTCTTTGGTGTGCAGGATTGCCCTGCACCCAGATGCTCCTGCATCAAACAACCCAGGTAAGAGAAATGTTTCATGAGTTATAAATCATGAACATTTAAATATTTTGTGTTTGTTCTTCATCCATCTTTCTTGTTTGTCTACTTGTTTTTTCTTCTTTTTGACCTTACTCTGAAATTTCCTATCTCTTCCATCTTTCATCCTTCCTCTCTTTCTTCCCTTCATGAAATTCATTTGTTTGCACCATGTTTCATATTCCCATTCCACTTTATCATCCTCAACACCTGCATACAAAGAAACACTAACAAATTCATTAGAATCAATGAATCCCATCTACATATCCTTTTCAATTATTTCTCTTCCATCATTTTCTTCATGTATGTCAACAAAAATCATCATACCTCTCTGTAATTCAACCTTTAACCTGTTATTTCTACACCAAACCATCTCTCTCATCTCACTTTCTTTCACCATTTCATCAAAGTACAAATCATCCTCAACATCAACATCAATAAATTTTACAAAATCATCAAATACCCTCATTTTCTCCTCTTTCCCTACTAATGTATCATCAATTTCAGTATTCTCATATCCATTATTGTAAGCCATCCCATTTTCATGTGAATCAACCTCTTCACTATCATCAAATAAATTTGAAAATTCAAACTTTACCTCAATATTTGTTGCAATTTTTGTTTCACCAGTTGTCAACGCAAGCCACTCCTTTTTTACTGTTGTAATATGCATCAATAGGTCACCTTCTTCTTCATTTTTTGTTTCTCCTTCAATTTCCTTATTCACTATCTTCCCCATATACACTTCACTCTGTTTTCCCCAAAATTATAATGTTTCTATGTCCTTCAATGGACCAAACATCACTGCAACTTCATGGTTATCTTCTACAACAATACTATCCTTTTCATGCACAAATTCATGTATCTCTTTCAAATCAAATTTCATTTCACAAATATCACATGGATGAATATTTATCTAGATGTTTTCTTTCTTCTCTATTGTTTCCCCTTTTTCACAATCACGATATTCCTTTATCTTTTCTTCATGAATACCAATATTTACTTTGCAAAACTCAAAAGAAGGAGATAATACCTCTACTTTTGTTGTTGCAACCTCTTTTCCTATGCATACAATTTTATTCTCATTTTTTTTATGTTGTCAACAAGATGCACATTTGTTGCTACCTCTTTCTTTCTCCATTCTTTCCTTATGCATTTCTTCTTTCCTTGCCTTCTTTCATCTGCATTCATGTGGGCTGCTCCCACATGACTTTGTTTCCATACTCTTTCCACCACAGAGCTGCAACAATGCACTTCAACATTCTCCTTTTCACTGTCCTCTTTGTCAAACCTCTACTTTTCCTCTTTCTTCTCTTCGCTATCATCTATTACAACTTCTTTTCCTTCTGAATTTCCTACCCACAAATCATTTCTTACAAACTCATTATGAAACAAACAATGTAATTTCACTTCATCTATTTTTTGATCTTTCTCAGTTGTAGCTTTCTTCTTCATTCCCAAGATTTCCTCAAGGACATCCAATCTTACTTCTATCTTCTTGAACTCTGCAATCAATTTATTTTCTCTCACTTTTTCCCAATACTCTTCCCAAAATAACATTCTCACAGGTCTTCCAATGACCCATCTTATCTTCATTTTTATAGACATTTTAGAAACTCGCAAGTTCCTCTATAGTTACAAGTACTCCTTGCAACAATCTCTCATTCACACAACTATCCTCTACCCAAACAAAGACTTTGGAAGATGCTTCCTCAACCCACCCTCTCTTAGTGGAGGAACTCTACACCTTCTACCCAGCTTTATCTCTGTTGGAGGATAGAAGTCATAGGCCCTCTTTCATACCTGCAAAAAACAAGTTCTCTCACAACTTCTTTCATGGCTTCACCAATAAACTCTTCACCCGTAGGTCCTGGTGCATACTCTACACTCTCAAGATCTTCTGGCTATGATACCATTTGATGCAAGTGAGACTCCCAAATGCATGACAAAACCCACAACTCACAAATATGTGCTCAAAATATCATATGAAAAGACTCTTTTCTCACAATAAAAACTCACAATCCACCACATAAACAACAAACAAACTCATGCTCTTTTATTGAATTTCAAAGCCAACAAACAAGAACATCAATTTTATTTTGTATTTCAACAAGAAAAATAAACCCGTCACATTCTTCATACTAATATTTCATTTCAATGAACTTTCTCAAACGATTTTGGGCTTTGTACGCCTCCTTCCCGACTTTCTGGCACAATTTGAATTTCTCAATTTCATTATGAAATGAGAAAGTTATGCATGTTTTATTGAGACTAGTTTTTACAGTCATGAATTTGACAATATCCCTCTCCAATGCATACATCTGATTCTTCTTTGCACAATTAATTTTTTTTTCCCAAATTATTCTATCACCATTTCAATTCCTTAACTTCTTTTCTTGGCACCCAACTCTCTCCACATCCAAATAATTATAGATTTTTAAATTTAATGAGGAGTTACATATGCCAAAAATGGCCTCCTCATGTTTGAGTGTGGGATTTGTAACTCCCGGGATTTTCATTAATTCACACCTCATAGCAATTCCAATTTGAATTAATTTACCTTGAAGATTTTTATATTTGAAGATTTTTTTAAATAATTGAAATTGTTGCCTACAAGATGCCACCAACAAACTAAAACAAAAAAACAAAATGAAAAAATCTAAATATTTCTTTGGTGTGTAGGATTTCCCTACACTCGGATGCTCCTACATCACATAATGTGATGAGGGTAAGGATTCTAGGTCTCGATAAATTCACCTCATATTTGTCAAAATTTGGGGTCTCTTTGTGATTATGGGATTGAAGATGATCACGATGCATGTGGCTAGCAGTAGGGAACATCCATATTGGATGAGTTGGTGTTCATAGATGAAATGTTGGATTCAACATTTGACATTGATAGATAGGTAAATTTAAATTCAATTTACTATATTTCATTTTGAAATCTAAGATTAAATAAATTTCTAAATTGATTGTAATAAAATTTTAGGGTTGAAGTGTTCACCCTATGTTTGGGGGCCCTTCAACTTTCGATTACACGACCACGACGATTCCACAAGTATGTAATTAGTAAAGAAATAGTAGATATAGTACATGTACTTTTTTTAACCTTATAGAATGGTAATCTTAAAATTCACATTAGATACATCAAATATGTGGTGTTGGGCCTTCAACATCAAGACCTATTAGTTAGAGTGGCCAAAAATCTTTCACTTTTAACCATTATGTTTGTAAAATAATGTTAGGTAGATTTTTGTAATTTAATAACATTGTTTCATTTTTAGTTGATGACATCATTTCATACTCTTGATATTTATAACACAATGGAGGAGTGTGTTGCAAAAATTTTATCTTCAATACCTTTGACAAATGTATGAGCCATATTACTATTTGTTTTTGAAAAGTTAAGCAACATTTTCAGGGCGCTGTACCCTTCACAAAGAGCCCAAGGGGCCAAAGAAAAAACATAGTTCAGAAGAGATTGAACTATAGATACAACCAGAAATAGCTGACAGACAGTTGTAGAAAATGATAGATAGCAGCATTTCAGGGTGCCGAACCCTCCACAACGAGCCCAAGGGGCCAAAGAAAAGCATAGTTCAAAACATAGATTGAACTAAGAACAACCAGAAACAGCTGACAGACAGTTGTGGAGAACCAAAGAGATTAAGCAACCCCCAAAATAGAGGGTTCAGAGCTGGCTCCACAAGCTCGAGACCTAGAAGCAGACACCGTCTTCTTCTTCCAAAGAACAATCGACCAAGGAGGCTCGAAAACAGGAAACGAGGAGAACGGTGAGAGGATCAACTCCACCTTAGCCACCATAGGCGAGGGCGACAAGGCAACTGAGAATGGGTCAACAAGCGGCTCAGAAGAGGCACCCAACAAAGGGCAAAGAGGGTCAGATAGAGCACCGACAACAAGTGCAGGGTCGGACAGAGCATTGACAACAGTAGCAGGGACAAGCCTAGAAGGGTCAGCAGAAGGCTCTGGCACACCAATGACAACAGAAAGGTCCACAAGAGCAGAAATCTCTGAAGGAGGACCCACCGTGAGGTGATCAAGGAGAGCATTAGTCCACCAAGTAGCAGTGCCCTTGCGCCGGGCATGAGGGCAAGCAGAGGCCAAATGACCCACCGAAAGGGGAGGCCTTCGTAGTTTAAGAGCTGCTTCCAAGGTCAGTCCTCTACCAGCAAAACAACATCCCCATGGAGAGGTTTAGAGATATCCAGATCAACAAGCAAATGAGCGATCTTGGTGTGTTATTTGTTGTTTTATCCCACATCTATTAGTATAAATTTGAATGATACTCATCTGTAGTTTAATTTATTTTTGATGCTTGTCATTGTTGGATTTATTACATCATTGGATAGATATTATATTAGATGATAATAAATAAATTAACATGTAGATGTTAATTCATAAATAAATGTTAGGATAGTTAGATAATAGTTATTTAGTTTTTGGGAGTTAGTTTTCCATAAGTATTTTGGGTAGTTAGTAAGGGAAATAAAAGGCTTTAAAATCCATGATGCATTGTATTGAAAATCATCTTTGAGAATTCAATCAAATAGTCTTTTATGTTTTGGTATTTTGTGTAGCAATGATTTAATTTTTATAAAATTTATTTGCTCTACCATTTTCATCATGGTATCAGAGCACCATTGAAAATGGGTCGTGAATTGATTTTATTGGTTGAAGAGGGACACCATTATGCTATTTTTAGTTCTATCTGAACACCATTTTATGTGTTGGTATGTTGTTTTGATTTTTTTATAACAGTTAACACAGTCACATTAAAACTGCAATATATTTCTCATTTCTTAATGGAATTTAAAAATTCAAAATCTTTTAGAAATATAGCCAAGAGGAGAAGAAAAATTAGAAATGGTTTGAATATATTGTGAGTATTTAGTGATTTGTGTGAAGCAGAAGGTCACATATGGAAAATTGACTTCATTTTTCATTGTTTTATTGCGCATGATGCAAAGAATTGAAGACCCATTCAAACAAAGGTATTGAAGATTATTTTGATGATTTCTATTATTGCAAAAAATATTTCATATGATGTCTATTAAGAAAAGAAAATGTGTTGGAAATTAAATTTCGTTGACAAAAGGAGACCATATGTGATTAGAATTTCAACATATGATTGGTATAGTTAATGGTTTCCTCACATTTTTTTTGGCATGAATATTTTACATTGGTAAGATTATATACAATGGTGATAGATATATGATTATGTTGTATTTTAAGTACATGAATTTATAAGGTATTAATGAGGTTATAAGGAGAGTAGTCATTTGATATTCATTTTTAGTCATTAAAAATAATAGATTACAAGTTTGACGATTTGTGGGGTTTATTTTAGTTTTTGGTTTTTGAAACATATTGCAAATGGTGTATTATCAATTGAGTCCAAAAATTTATAATTTTGATTGTATCATGTCACCTTATGCTTGTACTCTAGGGGCCATATGTGCTACACTTGACAATAGTCTTAAAATATTTGGAAATTTGCATGTTACTTCTATTGGCTAGAGTGTAAAGAAAATATTATTAGAGGTTGGAGGCAATAGAGGTAGGAGATTTTTTATCATCTTGAGCTATCTTCTCACTCAAGGATAATTCATTGCATGAGAAACACCTTTTCTATCTTTGTTCCTTCAAGGAGAAAGGGGGGCTTGGCTTTTCTTGAGTTTTCTTGTGGATGTATTTAATGCATTCATGTTTGGTTGGGGTTCTTTTGTATAGTAGAGGAGGGATTGTTGCCATATACTAAAGGAGGGATAGTGACACATTCAAAGGAGATGTGGAATCTTAGAGGAGATTTTTTCTCTCATGTGCAACACTAAGGAGGAATTTTAGAGGAAAATTGTTCTCTCATGTGTAAGGAGGATGGGGACACATTATGTTATATCATGTTATGTAGGGATTTGTAGGCTCTACAATCAAGAGATCTATTAATGGAGTCAGTTTAGTGTTTCCTAGTTGAGCGAGGGGGATTGGTGAAGGTGCTTCATCAATTTCTCTTGAAGGGTTGTTGTGGTCACCTCTTTCAATGTTCCATCCTTTGTTCAGTTTGATGTAATAAGATGGGGAATATTATATTTAATATGTATCATCAAATAGATATTAGGTTAGATTATAATAAATAAATTAACATGTAGATGGTAATTTATAAATAAATGTTAAGATAGTTATATAATAGTTCTTTTTTTTGCTTGGTAATAATATTTTATTTTATTAAAGAATAGAATCAAAATACATCATCTTCTTGTTTTTCATGAAAACTCCTTACCACCCAAAAAAAACATCTACAAATCAAAACTAGTTCTCAAAAATTATCAAACACCTGCATCGCCTTACTCTAAACCCTTGTACATCTACTTCACTCTCAAAAAAACTCCTCAAATTTGCACTCACAACAATGACTTCTATCTACACCCACCACCTTGCAACCAAAAGAAGGCCCCCACTACACCCTATGCAGGGATTAACCCCCCAAAATTTGCAAATTAGACCACAAGATAATCGTAAATTTCATTACAAAATGATAAAAAGACTAAAAAGCTCGGGTCGAGCTACCCGAAATTGCACCATCCTCTACCACATTCTTCATCTTCCTCTTCCAAGGTCGAATTTCTCATCCCTCCAAACACTTAGCTTCTACTTGGGCCTGCACAATCACCGCTTCCACTGCCATCAACTCCACAAAAATATTCAAAGCTTCCCATCCATGCCTGGCATCCTCTCTCCATCGAGTTTTGCGACTCCCTTCTGGCCACCTCACAAACGAGATACATCCCTCAACCTCTTCACTTTTAGTACACTCAATCCCTACACGAATGTCCAAACCAACACCTAGAATGGCCCACTCCAAGATTGAATCCATTCCCTCCATGAATTCTCTGTGCACAATGGCTTCCATTACTCCCCACGCCATAATCAGAGAGTAAACGTCCATATTGGTGTGAAACTTGTGCCTTAGAGCCCTGAAATATTTTCCCAGAATCAGTTGCACGCACTGCACCATCCTCTCATCATTGTATACAAACATTCCTTTCAACCTCCTGTCGAAACTTCGCCAAAAAATGGACAAAGTTGTCTCCTCGTCAAGAGTGTGACATTCATCTCCATTGCAGAACTGCAACTCCGACCAACACCCAAAAATAAACTATTTCACTGCTTGTTCTCCATCGCAACACTCAATGGAAGCATCGAGAAATGGGAGCATAAATAATTTAATTAAATCTACCACTCGACTCTCGACCATTAATGCAGGGAGTACGCTCAACACCGTCGCCCAATTTCACAACGTTCCTTTGGCCTCTTCGAAGATTGCGATCATTCATTATCATTTACTACTTCGTACTTGCCACCCCTCATTAATCTGCCTCTTCTAAATCTAATTGTCTTTAAGTCTTCGATTCGTATCTCACCAATTTCTTCAAACGTTAATGCCCACTTCAACAAGATGTCTGCTTCACCATTTCCCAATTTCCTCACATGACTAACACATAAATCATCAAAAGTTGCTAATTCCTCCTTAATTTTAAAAATTATATTTTGAAGATGTCAAGCATCAATACTCCCCTTCATCACTCCCTGGATGATTATAAGAGAATCACCTTCCAAATGAATTTTCGAGTCCCTTAATTTTTTACCAAGTCTGATGGCCATTAATGCAGTTAAAGCTCCAACTACATTATTTGTCTCATCCTCCAACCTCTTCGCCCCAAGGCCAATACATTGCCTTCCCAGTCACAAACAATGAAACCTGCCCTGATGGTCCAGGGTTCCCTTTAGAGGCACCATCAAAATGCAATTTCCACCATCCTTCCATCGGTTTTCCCAATTAACTTTCGTGGATTCCTTAGAAGTTGGATCAACCCAACCATGCCCCTTCACAGGCAGTTATATAATAGTTATTAATAATAAATAAATGATAGTTATTAGTTTCTGGGAGTTAGTTTTCCATAAGTAGTTTGGTTAGTTAGTAAGGGAAATAAAAGGACTTAAAAGCCATGATGCATTGTATTGAAAATATCTCGGAGAATTTAATCAAATAGTCTTTTATGTTTTGGTATTTTGTGTAATGTAATGATTTATTTTTTCTAAAATCTATCTTCTCTACTATTTTCATCAGTCACAAGGGGTCACAACTCTAGTTCATGCATGTTCCCCTCAAACAAATGAAGAGAGGCAATAATTTCTTAAGAGAGATTATCAACTTGTAGTAAGTGATTGTTTCATTATATGCCATTCTATAATTTATTTTTGATATATTAGTTTGTGCATATTTTTATTGGATTAGGTGGAGCTCCAAACAATTTATGAGAGGTCTAGTTAATGGGTTTGAAAGAAACCATCATCACTTGCCTCTCCATCCACTTGATAGCCAAAAGGTCATCAAATCTTCCCTTCTAGTAGAGAGGATTGATTACATTATGACTTTGTTCTATGCCTATATGGTAGTTTTGCACATATATATTTTTATTACTAACATGTGACATTGTACACCTATACGATTTTTTTGTAAGTCTATAGGGTAGTCTTGTACATATATTATACTTTTATCAACGTATAAAATTGTATTCTTATATGGATTTTTAGTTAAAAAAAATTATTTTACAAGTACATATTATGCTTGTAAAAGATGTGTGTATACCGTGTTTGTTATTGTCATGATCAAGGTATCTTAATATAGTTTGATCTATTTCCTACATTATAAATATCTTAGATGAGTTGTCTTGGGTTTGGTGTCCTTTGTTCTTCATTATTTTATGGTGAAGAGGGTCCAGACTACATCAATTCTTGTACCACATGTGCAATTGTTACAAAAAGAAAGGTTGATACACACCTAGATACTAGTTCCAAAGAGACTATGTGAATCTATTTCCATGAAATTCATACTATTATACTCTACTACAAGGAATATAAATAATTAAGTTTTTGTCGAATTTGATAGGTTCTCAAAGATGGAAATTATGGTTCCTTGCATTTAACAATCTTAATCTAGAAAAAAACTCAATTGTAATTCCAACATGTCTAAATCCACTTTTGAATCCTAGAGAATACCCTTTTAGGTGGAGATATGAGGATACTAATGAAACTTTAAAATAACTTTAGTCTATACAAGATACAACATTGAGTAAGTATATTTTATCACATCCCTAGATTGATAAAAAAAAATGATAGTGATTAAAAGGATGACAATGATGTAGAGAATACCCTTTTAGGTGGAGATATGAGGATATTAATGAAAATTTAAAATAACTTTAGTCTATACAAGATACAACATTGAGTAAGTATATTTTATCACATCCCTAGATTGATAAAAAAAATGATAGTGATTAAAAGGACGACAATGATGCATCTTCTCATGGTGTACAATTCAAATAAGTAATGAACATAAGATGAAAGTGTTACTTTTGTCCAACACTACAATAGAGTTCTATACAACTCTACAATGCACAACCTTGTCCAAGTCTACTTAGATTTCCAACCTCTTGCACATATTTATGTAGCTTGCTCTATTCCACCATCAATAGTAGTAAATGCTTAGATAGACATATAAATATAATCACAACAAATTACAAGATAACAGTCATACATCTTTCCTAAGAGTATTCTATGTAGATGATGGAGAAATAAAAAATAATATGTTTACTATTTTAGTTGTATGTCTCTCAATATTTGCAGTACTCTATCTCATAGATATTTTACACATGCACATAACTTTATGTGCATAGTTGCTCACTTACACAATATACTGAGAGGGGGGTGAATTAGTATATCAAATATATTTAAAAACTCTTTAATTCAATATGTATCTTCAATCATGAATCATCAAACATGAATTAGAGAAACTACTATAAATCAAGCAACATAGAAGCACACATTCACATAATGAACACTAGATATATGTGGAAACTTAGAATGGGAAAAAACACAGTGAGAAGAGCTGCTTGGAGCTACTATCCAAATCTAGCCTCACGAAAATAATGAATGAGTTACAATTATGAAGTAGCCACCAACCTACCAGAGACGTTGATCCCTTGTATTTGTAGGCACCAACCTACTAGAGATACCAATCCCCAATACAAATATATGAGCACCAACTCAACAAGTAAGACATTAGTCTTACTAGATAAAAAAAGATAAACATTGCAAAAATCCAATGTTGATTACACAACTTACACTTGATCTGAACTTGCTTCAAACCCTCTCTCACACAAATTATGATCTTTTGATGATGGCACACAATGATTAAGATGCAACTCCAATTGCATTACACTTTCTTTCACAATTGCTACCTCACACACATATTCACACAAGAGAGATCTAAACTATGATGATTATATACCTCTCATTACATTAATAATACTTCATGTCAGCCAAGAGTCCCTTAACACCATCCGCAATTAGCCAAGTCGGCTAAGGTGGACCTAAATTCAAATTTACATGAAATGTGTAGTGGGTAGGTCCTAAATCAAATTTGATATTGTCAAAAGAACATGATTTCATGCAATTCCTTCAAGGACCTTAACCTGGACCTATTTCACTTTCCCATGCTACCTCTGAAGGTCACATGCTACAAGTTGTTGCCACACAGTTTTGGAACAACCACTAGTTGATTAACCATCACAGTGACCCTTTTGTCACTTCAATATTTTTGCATGCTGAGCATAAATCTCGAAAACTCTAGAATAAGATAGAACAAGTGTAGAGATACTCTCCTTCCAAATCACATACTAAAACTCGCATCTAGGAAAGAATATTGATCATAAACATGTTGCTAGAAAAAATATCTCTACCTGACAAACTAAGTTCCAATATTCCAGATTAGACTTTTGAATTACTTCCATAAAAAAAAGATACAAGCATGATATTGCAACAATACTACAACAATCTTCTTTGTTCTCAAAATGCTCTGATATTCAAGTACGACATTTAATTCTCACTGAACTGCTGACATTACTCCTTTGGCATTAGTGAGTACCTTTTGACATCAAGGACAATACTCCTTGACATAACACTTTTGACATCAATGACAACATATGTTCAACAAACTTCAATGTAGGCCCTAGATTAGTGGTATCATGTGATTCATTTAGTATATCCTAATAGATGAAATTAAAGTATTTGACCCTCAATGTAAAACCATGATAAGCAAATTATCTTCCAATTCATTTTAAATGCATTCAAATAGTAGAGCAACAAGATGTGGTCCAAATACTAATCAATGATGAAAATTTAATAGATTTTTTAGAACAATGATCCTTTCTATATAGTTAGTTAATACATGTCCTTCGATGGGTGGCTCCATTGACTTCATCATTGAGTAAATATGTTGGTGGTCAATTTCCCCTAGGTTCAAGTAAACCTAGACGTTCTTGTGTTTGAGGTACAAATTAATGCAAATATAGTAGATAATTGGTTAGATCAATTAGATTCATATTTATCTATGAATGAATTTCTAACAAATAGAAGATCAAGAATACATAGGTTATAAAATTCTCTTCACGCATCAAGAAGTGGTGGAAAGCTCATGTGCCTTGGGAGGGAGAGCAAATAGAAGGAATATCTAAGTCTTCAAGAATAAATATCATCCAACATATGTGATACTCTTTTGTTGTTGTTTCGTGTCTCATTTTTATTATCTTCTTGGTGGAGGTTTTTCCCGCAAGGGTTTCTCCATGTAAATCTTGTGCTATGTGATAATCTTGTTTTGTTGTTTTGTGTCTCATTTTTATTAGCTTATGGTGATGTTATTTTACATATATTGTTGTTATAAGTTCACATAAGGTGGTGTAATTAAGCATGTTATGTTGGATAATTTTTAGCATCATAAATAAAATGGATCTAATCATGATATTTCCAAATAACGGCAACTTAATTTAATATTTTCATATAAGTTTCAAATTTTCATGTTGTTGTAGTCCAAGCCTTGTATCTCATCCTTTAAAGTCATATTTGGATAGAGAATGAATTTCTCAACAAATGATATTGAACATTTTTATTTCTCATCACAAAATTGAGAGAGGTTAATGTTGAGGGACCCCATATTCACCTAGAGGTCCAAAAAACATTCCTAGGTGCTACGCGGTCTAAGAACTACTCCATCATAGTTTGTAAAAAAAATCTCTTAAGGCTTTTAAGACATTGCATCAAAATAGTGTAGCTTGGAAGGATTGGGTGACCTTGGGAATAAACATACACTTTTGGTAGCATTCACCCACCCACCTAGATGGTTTGGTGTAGTAAGTTTGGCCCTAAAACACACAAAATGCGAGATATGCTTGTTTCCATGTTTGCATTACTCTCAACTAATGCTTTTTGCAAGAATGCATTCAATTTTGGCAATGTCAAATAGTGTGGATTTGACAAAAAATGAGATATGTTAATTTGGAGGGGTGCCATATCCACTTTTAAGTCCGAAAAATTCCTAGGTGTCATGAGGTTTGAGAACTACTCCATCATAACTTGATAATTTTTTGCTCTTAGGGCTCTTAAGAAACTATGACGAGATATTGTAGCTTGGAAGGATCAAGTGACTTGAAAATAAATGGAAACCTTTGGTAGAATTCACCCACCCACTTGGATTTGTTGGATATTTGGTTTGGCCTCATGATACATGAAACAAAATATATGTTAGATTCCACGGTTGCACTACTCTCAACTGATACTTTTTGTAAAATTGCATTCATTGTTGGCATAGTCAAATGATGAGGAGTTGACCAGAACTGAGAGAAGTTAATGTGGAGCAACCCTAGATCCACTTGTAGATCTAGATAAAATATTCCTAAGCTCCATGAGGTTTGAGAACTACTCTGTCATAGTTTGGTAATTTTTTTCTCTTATGACCCTTAAGACATTATGTCAAAATAATGTAGGTTGGAAGGATCAAGTGACCTAGGGAATGAAAAAATATCTCCCCTAGCATTCACCTACCCACTTAGATTTTTTGGTGTAGTTGGTCGAGCCTCCACAATACACAAAAAATGAAGACTTTTGTGTTTCTTATTATTTTCTTGTAGCTAAGTGAAGATCAAGTACATGATCTTTAACCTCTCCCATGTGACCCTTATCCCAACCACCTAGCATTTGATTTTTATGTATTCAATTATGTATTATAACCCCAATTTTCCTTATTTCTCATATTTTAAAGATTCCTTTGACATGAAATCTTTCTCCATTTGCTTACGACCTTACTTATCCTTTTTCCCTAAAAATTTGGTGGATTTAAGACATTAAATTACATTAGAATTCCTTTAGTTTTCATGCCAAACTTGACCAAATTTTTATGTATGATCACTTATTACTCCTATTATATTTCTTGTGTCATTTTCCCAAAACAAATCTTAAATAATTAGAAATATACCTTCTTTATCCTCATTTCATCATGCACATTTTTCCTTCCTTTCAATTTATTAATCTTACATCTCTTCTTATTTGGATCCTGGAGCTATTAGAGCCACTTGAGATATCCTAATCTTGGATATTTACTTTTGTACTTGAAGTCTTCAAAACTTATCCTTACGTTCTTTATGGCTTCTTTCTTCCCATATGTGTGTTCCTTCATTTTTCCTCTTATTGGAAATGTTTTATATACTATTCCTTTCCATGGACCCCTTTAGTTTTTGTATTTATCTTATTCAAAACTCTTATTTGCATCTTCTTTGTGTTAGAAAACCCTAAAACATGACAAGGTTTAAGGTGCATTTGGCCCTTTTTGTAGAAACTTACTGTCCATGCTATTGTAGGTGGATCTAGATAAAGTAACAAGATAAGATAATATAAAAGCAAGAGATCAAATATGTCTAATACAAAGATAAATAAATGAGACAATTAAGTAATAAAATAAATCATACATTTCCCCAAGGATATGAATTAATCATAAAGATCAAACAAATCACACATACCCACAAGTGGAGGAAAAGATATAAAGAGGCTAAATACATGGTCCCAAAAGATAAAGTAGATATGAAAATTGAAAAAGACTAAGGACAAGCCAAAATATGAATGATAAATGAAATAAAACTAAGTCATAACTAGGAAATGATTCATCTCCCATATCAAGTGGCTTCTCTATTACATTATGTGTGACCTTAATGAGTGGCTTCCCTTCTACAAATTATTAATTATATGTTGGAATAAAATTCATCTATCCTATGAATATCCATGTGTATGATAATAAGTATATGTAGTACAAATATGAAAAGATAAATCACTATATATCATTGGTAAATCCATGCTACTCTTATGTGAACTAGGTAGAGAGAAATAATCAATGAAAGCATGAGCCAAATAAAACAATTAAGCATATAAATAGTCTAAACATAAAACCATTACAAGGATCTACCATATAAGGTAAATTTAAACTTAATAACCAATACAATATCATCCATGTTCATAAAATTAGAAAGTAAGAAATATTTCACATAAAACAAGCATGTATAAAACCATCATAATTATTAGGTAACCATTTCTTACTAAGATATAATATTATTAAAACTAGAAGAGAGTTTCAATATATCATAAGCTAACATATCATCATCAAAGCACATGAAACCATTTGACATATGAGAAGTAGTAAAATAATAATTATAAATTTCAACATTATCATGTATAAAGTCAGGTAATGCATATAGAAAATCATCATGACATCTAGGAAGAGTATTAAGAAGATAATCAATATAATGTGGAACACTAGGGTATTCATCATAAATAGGTAGTCCTAAATAAATTAGCATACTCTAGTCTTGGAAGATGATACATAATCTATAAGATCATCATGGCATGCAAAAGAGGAATCAACATGAAACAACAATAATGTAATGTCTAGGAGGTAATAGTATGTCATCAATGCTCATCCTACAAGATAATTCATTCTAGAAATTTATACTGATGTTTTTTTATTAAAGCTTTATATTGCATGTATTGTTGAGTAATCATACTAGTCTCCTCTTGGAATTATCCTTTTGTCTTTTGGACTTTTGTAGCAACTCTTGTTCTACTTTCCTTTTTTGGTCACTCATATGTAATAGGGATTTGGTAGGATATTTTATTGGTGAATATAAAGGTGGGTACATAGTTTATAATATTTTGTAATGGGATAGCTTCTTGTTTCCTTTCCCTCTATCTCTTAATTCGTATTGTGATAAATTATTTTGAAGTTATTCTTTACCCAAAGTTTTGCTAGTTCTATATGTACCAAATACCTTAACTTTTGGATCCTTAGATAGAACTAGAAAATTTTAACAAGTAACACAACATTTTCTTCATAAGGTAAGGGAGGTACCTAGTAAGTCTTCGGTTTAATAGCTTCTTGTTTTAGCATGATCATGTAGGAATTATATATTTGTTAGAATAAAAATAAATAATAGAATTGGCTCTTAGGATTGATTAGAGACTTCCCAAATAAAAATCTAGGCATACCCTTGTAGGTGGATCTAGATAGAGTAACAAGAGTCTTATTGATCCATCCTTCTATTAGGTTGTGCTATGATATTTATACCTATTGGGATGTAGAATAAAAAAATTGCTAGTTTGAAGAAGCCTTAAGATAGTGGATCACCACTTTCTACGATGTCTATACGATATGAGGTTATTGTCTAGTGTGATAAACTTATTTTAGGTAAGGCTATTACTAACTCTCAAAGGGTCTCATAGGCAAGATACATGGGAAACACCTAGCTAGAAGGTGTGAAAGGTGTGTGACTTACAATAGTTACTAACCTTGAAATTTCACATCTTTAGAAGGAAATCATCATCCTGATTTCTACTAGAATATCTACTGACAAAAAGATAATAAATAATTCTTCTATACGACATGTAAGGATAAGGAGTAGAAAAAATGAAATAATACATCAAATTTTGGTTGTTCATTTTGTTTTATTATCTATTCTTCTTTGTATTTGTATTATGTGAGTTGACAAATAAACATCTTAGCATGCTTAGAAGAACTTAGTGGTTATATAGGAACATCTTTGTAAGAACAAATTGGAATGATGTAAAAACACCTCATTTAGTAACTATGTCAATTAAAATCATTTAGAAAATATTGCCTTTATTGTCTCAAGTACAATGTACAAAGTATTTCTAGATGTTTCTAATAATTTTTCAAAACCCTTAAACAAAGAATTTCAAATGCACATATATACATCAACTTGGAAATACATTTTTTTTACATTTACAATCAATTTGACCATTTCAACTAATTCAATCAAACAAACCATGCCAATTCACTCTACTCTATTATGTTGAGTATTTTGTCGTGGTCAAACTTGTGAACTTTCTACAAGTTCTTATTTAATGTTCTACCCCCATATTTGATCAATTGAATGTTTGATGCCACAACAAGATCAAAACAATGAATAATATTCCTATGTATGTCAAATTCATCAAACAAACACACATTAGAATTCTTTATTGGGTACCTTCTAAGCCATGGTACATTAACAAGCACTAATCTTGTAGGGTACTCAATATCTTCTGCATCTATGATAGGGGCCTCTAATTTATTTTTTGCCTCAACATTACATAAATAATAATTTGTTCCTTATTCATTATCTTCATCTGCAATAACTACATAAATATTCCTTGTATTGATTTGTTCATTTAATTAGATGAATTTTGTCAACAATATAAAAATACTATAAAATAAGATAAAATATTAAATTTTATTAAATTATGCATCTATAATACCTAGTTGAACTAGATATGATATGTGGTCAAAGTCAATTGATGATCCCATCTTCATGAGTTGTTGTGCTCTTGGAAGATTATACATCTTAAGTGGACTTGGATTCCTTGTACACCATTCATCAAACCACTTTTAAATTGCACTCATCCCAAGGAAGGTCTATACATTAAGAACTAAAGCATGCCATCTGCCTCATATGAATAATCCATGAAACTGCATTTGAGTTTCTAAAAGAGTGAAAGTCACTTGATCTTGTCAATGTACAATCATATTTTTAAATTTTAGCTTCATCTATCAACCAAAATAATTTGAGTTATAGAACCAAAATAATCTATGAATTATAGAATTACCTTCGTTACTTGGACTCATTGTACTATTACACCATTCAATAATAGATACTAAATATATCAAATTTGCATTCTATTTTTACTTCAACTCTTCTTGTGCTAAGACTCTTTTAGTACATGTTTCTACACCATCACACTCCCCCTTTCCATGCCCAGCCTTAGAGAAATTCCATATATGTTGAACACCAATCATCTTATGCATCATAATCAACCAATAGAGCACCCATGCATTCTTGAATTGTGATGCACAATAATCTGACCATATGATATGCTAACCAAATGTGATTTTCTAGCTAGCCAAATCACAATAGAACATTTGAAAGAAACCTTTCACAAACTCTGTAGAATGTGTGCAATCATCATTGATATAAAATGTTGCTCCTTCAAAATCTTTTTGTCTTCATCTATACTATCAAATGCATGAAATAATGTTATATGCACAAATATAAAAACCCAAGTGGAGTTGTAATAATGTGATTAAACCTCATTATGTGACTATGATATATAGTTATTTGTAAATTTTACAACTAAAATGATGGTAGCAAGTGGAAATGTGTTCTTACATAACTTGAATTGTAAGTCCAACCATGGAGCTCTATGTGTATGCCTTGCATAATCATACACTATATTCTCTCAAAAAATAGATAAGAACTAATATATTTCTTTATTTTCATTCATAAATTCACACATTTTTACTTCTTTACCATCTTTTAGATTGTATTCCACTGACTTAAATTTTCTAAAACTTACTTATTCATTTCCAATTGCATGTGTATTCTCCATATATACATAATTTGTAAAAATTTGCAAGACACTACAATTGTCACATGTTCCATCCAACCATGATTTATTGTAGAATAATTGACCATACACTATTTCATATAAAATACTTGAAATGAAATCTCTTGAAGTTCTAGGTGGAGTCTTTATTATACATTCATACAAAACCTCATTAGTATGTAAACCTACACATATATATTAATAAACATCATAATGATTAGAAAACTCAATATGTACTCTACAACAACAAATTGTGCTTGTGTGATTTATTTTGACATAAAAATACTTTTACATTTTAAAATATCTTTGGCTAATTTTGATTTGAGGAAACATCTCTACAAATTTGAAGAAAAATTATGTTTGAGCCATAAAAAATGCTTTGGATGTGACTCATAGTTTCAACAACCAACTCTCCTTTTTAAAACATCTCTCTTTTTAGGTGATACTCTTGTGTTATTTTTTAAAAAATATTTAATTAGGGATTTCAAGGCTTCAATAGATAATTTTATCTTTCTGTGCGATTCTATGAGAAAAATGGGCAAAAATAATAGAAGATAAATAATTTTGCGCACATAATAATATTATGCTTCTATTTTCTTCACACTCATTATAATATGAATTGCATTCATATACATATGGTTCTCGTATCCTATTTTATAGGAAACTTCATAAACGAATTCTCTAAATATATCTCATCCATACCACTATTTTATTAACCTATTTAACAAACTATAACAAACCTAATAAATAATTATTATATGCATCTTATGAATGATGCAATATTCCTAACAATCCCCATATTGCATCATTCTCCAAATGGGGGTAAGTGGACCAACAATACTTGATGACCACATTTAGTAGTTCTTCATAAGGTATAAGTAGGGACATACACATCTACTCGTGACAAGAAATAGTGGAACTAGCCTCACCATACTCATTGTACTTTCATCCAATGATAGGAAGAAACACATCTACCCATGGAACCAAGGATAGGTACTAACCCATCTATCTAAGGTCTTACAACATGTTTGGATAGGGAAAAACACATCTATCCAACATCACTTATGAGCATGGACACACACATCTACTCACAACAATTATGATTGGGAACACACACATCCAATCATAATCAATCAATAAATGTGATTGGGGACAAACACTTCCAATCACATACACAATTTTGTGAATGGGGAGATACACATCCATTCACAAACAAAAAATAAATGTGATTGCAGACAAACACATCCAATCACAAATACAAACTTTTGATTTGATTTAAAAAATGTATTCCTCCTCAGTTTTTTAGTGTGGAGGGTCTTCAATAGCTACTTCAAAAAATAATTTGTCATCATCATTTGCAGCCAATGCCTTATATATATTTATCTTGCCTTCGAGGAGATCCTTGGAACATTGAATATAATTCCCTTTTTCTTGCAATAGTAGCACAAAATTGTATCCTTGAAAAAAAAGATTTCCCTTTGATGTAGAAGAACTGAATTTTGACGAATGCTTACACTTTTTTTCCTCTAAACATTGCAGTTTCTTATATAGTTGAGTAAATTTTCTTAGCTCCCTTAGTAATCACAGTAGATATTATGTCTTCTAAGGTAGCGTCTACTTTGTTCAAATTGAACACAATATTACCATAGCTAGGAGGCATGCCCTTTAACAAAATAGCTTTTGCATCATCATCATCATCATCATCATCAACTTTATCTTTTATCCTAGCTAGTTGATTTATTAGGGAACAAAAATTATTGATATGTTGAACAATATTGTTGCCTTCCATCATTTTTTTTCTAAACAATTCTCACTTTAGGCTCATCTTTGCACTTGATGCTTGTGATAGGAACAAAGCATTGAGATCATCCCATACTTTCTTTAAGGTCTTTAATAATTCAATATGGTGGAGGTATGCATCTAAAAGTCCAAGATCAATCAAAGCTATTGCTCTTCGTTCCTTTGCAATACATTTTATACTTCCATTAGCATCAGTTGACCTTGTTGTTGCTCCACTTACCACGTCCCATAGATCCTTTTCAATAAGGATCAATTGTAACTTGATTTTCCATGTCTGGAACTCTGAACCTTCAAATTCTCTATCAATATGTTGTTTTTTCTCTATTAAAAAAAATTATTTGACTCCCTTGTAATCTAAATAATATTGAAGGTGTCAAATTCCACCGATAATGCACCTTGAGAATACTATAAATTTAATGCAAAAATTAATATATAAGCCTCCCCTTTCTAATACATACAACATAGAAAATACAAAGAAACTAATGCATGACAACCTAATCTAGGTCAAAGAAAGAATGTGCTTTCATGGGAAATATGGAAATCCAAGACTTGTCTATTCTCTCCACTTTTGAGATATAGCTCTAACAACTTGTTGTTAATCCAACAATGTGGTCTATAGAAAAAATGACACAAAAAAATTAGTGTACCATAGATCATGATTACAAAGATGTTGTGAGAAATCCAAGTATTAAAGCAACCAAGTTTCACCTTTATAATCCTAACAGCCACACCAACACAAAGCACAATCCAGAACTTTGTAGTTGTCAATAGCTGAATCCAAAATAATTCTAATAGAATGAGGAAGCTTATTTTTCCTTGGATTGTTGATATCTGCAAAACAATAGTACTTAAAGATATCAAGTTTCCACAATCCATCATGTTGTTCAATTTTTTTTTGGTTTAGATTGTGTTAGAGATTTTTCTATCAATGTTTCAGATCACACTCTGTGATTTTTCTATCTCTCTTATGCTCTCTTTCATCCTGATGATGGATCACAAAATTTGATCCGAAACATTGATAGAAAAATCTCTAACACAATCTAAACCGGAAAATTTTGAACAACAATGATACTTTTCAAACTCGCCTGGTATGGATTGCACCAATATAAGGTTGAAACCTCGACATGGGCTGACTTAAACGTCACACCTTACAATAGGCTTTGGGCACCTTTGATGAGGGTTTTGAAATTTGTGGCATCACAATCAATCAATCGATGGCCTTTAAACAACAAAAAAATACCCCCTTTCAGTAGTAGGTCACACTTCACAGGTAGACCCTGCGCCCTTACGTTCCCTATTGGGTTCGACCTTAGCTTGTGAGAGATCATGCAACCTATCTGATCACACACAATACAGTGAGTGATCTTGCAAATAGAGTGACCACCTTACAACACCATTCAAAGGTATATGAAAGTTTTTTTTGGGTAGATCTATGCCCGTTGAGATCTATGGGTTCAAGAAAGTTTGCAGATGAATTCTCAAACTCAAAAAAAAATTAGAGTGGGAGAATATCAAAATGTTTTCTTTGATACCATGTCAGAAAAATGGGCAAAAATAATATAAGATTAAAAAAATTTGCACACATCTTCACACTCATCATAACATGAATTAAATCCACATATATGATTCTCATATTCTATTTTATAGAAAAATCCATAGAGAACTTCCCTAAATATATTGAATTGTTTTAACAACTCAATACAAACAAACATTTGTATCACTATTATATTAACCTATTTAACAAATTATAACAAACCTAATAAATAATTATTATATGCATGCTATGAATGATACAATATTCCTAACATAGTCTATTAGAGAATGTCCATAATTCATTTCTATTTGGGTCCTCAACTCTTTCATGCCTCCCAATGGCTTTCAAATTAGTTTTTTACTACAAGTATTTTTAGATCTTGACTTGTTTTTCTTATTAGGCAAGCTTTCTTTTGTTGATTACTTACAATAATTGATGTAATTAGATGCTATGTGAAATTATTATGTTTGGTGCTTGAGGTGGAACCCACACTTTTATATGCACTCCTTAGATTTTTACAATATATTTTCAATTGAAGTATCCAATGTTCTTAGGCCAAGAATCTTCATTATGTGTCTAAATTTAAGAATTATCATCATGTCAACAAATAATTAACATCTTCCTATTTCAATTAAATTTTCAATTTTTTTCCATGTTTTATTTACATTTCTTTGACAAGTATGTTTGACAATCTTATCAATCATCAGTTTTAAAACATTCTCATCAATTTCAACTAAAAACTTAGGCTTTCTATGCAACATTTAGGAGGTGTTCTCAATGGTAAACTTGCCTCAATATTTGAAATTTCTTTAATATCATCTTTGGATGGGAAAGATTATGTACCTCCAACTTGAGATGGGAAATATGACATACCTAACTTTGGGATTCAATTTCATCATTACACAAAGATTTTTCAGTTGTTTCTTTTGTTTCTCAAAATTCTTCTCTTTCATGCCTTGAGTGGATGCTTCATGTTCATCTTCAATTGGAAACAATGACATTCCTTCTTCTATGGTGCTTTATTTATTACTTTCATGAAGTAGCCTCATTCATTCCCCTTTTTCACATTCTCGACTTCATGCTCCTTCGATGTTTGATTCTTTAGTAATTTCCTTGACATGATGAATTCTATATATATCATGAATAATACATGGATATATTAGTAATTTAACCATCGTTTAAGCACCTATAGATTACCACCCAATCATACCCACAAACACCTAAAGAGTGTATATTATTTGATCAAAAGATCCTCATGAACAAAGTATGACACATATATGTAGTGAATTAGAGATTTGTAGTGGATTGGATATTTGTATGCCTTCAAAATATCCTTATGAACAAATTATGGCACATATACTAAGAAAAAATAAAAAAAAGGGCATCATTAATTTGACTAATGTGGGATTCATCGTAGTCAATCCTTTGGAGGAGGGAAAGAGGGAATACACTATTTGTAGACCCATCATTGGTAATAACAAACTTTATACAATAATCATAAACTTGGAATTAAGTATGCCTTGTTTGTTGTGAGTTTCCCTATTCTTTCATTCTTATTTCACCTTCTATATTATGTTTTTTATTTATTTCATATGTTGTGTTATGTATATCAACTTAGGGGCTCTCCCTTCATGTCACTTATCTTTATATTCCAATCTAGCAATCCCTTGAATGGTTTCTTTCATCCTAATGGTTGAGAGTTTATATGAAATCTTATAGGAAACATTCAAAAGAGTGATGATCCTTTAACCACCAATAGATTACCCATTATTGATTTTGTGGCTCTTCTTATTAGCCATGCAATTGAGTGTTTCATCATATTCCTCCATCAATAAGAGATTCTCAAGGTATCAATTATAGTCATGATCAAATTTATTTATGATATAGTCACCCATAATATCTTCCAAGAAATGAATAAGGGGATCATTCATGGAGGGTTCTATAAAGAGTAACATGTGATAATTGAAGGCCCTGATAATCTAAGATTGGTTGCTATGAAGAAGATTTTCCTCACCCATTATTATTGAGATGTGATTTTATCACCATATTTTATATAATGAAGGCATGCTCTAATTTGAACACCCCTTACTTTATAGGCATCCAATCATTTGATAAGATCCTTAGTGTGAGCCACATACTATTAAACATTGATAATTTGGTTTGACTAAGGATGGTGTTGATAATTTGGGGTTGGACAAAGTTATGTAGAGTCTACAAAGGGGGTTTCTTAGATACATGCATTGACATTAAAGAGCAAGATTTAGAACCATTAGAGGATGGGTATGGAAATGGGGTTTTTGAATAGATAAATCTTGAATTAGGTGACCTTGATAATAGTAGAAGTAATAATTAGGAGTATAAAGGTAATTGATTTCTCAGTTGACTTTATAACATAGTCTAAAATTTTTGATAGACTCAATTTGGGTTTGAGTGAGATCTATTGCAACATAGGCCCTAAGCTAGAGCCTAATATTGGAAATTTTATCATTATTAATTTTTCACCATATTTCATGCCCTAAATAACTAATAATATCATGGAGAAAAAAATAATTGGCTAGGTTATTGAAAGAAAAATCAATCCTTGTTGGGTACTTAGGAGTTCCAAATAGGTGACATTAAAATTCCTAGACTTGTAAATAACTAGTTTTTTGATAGATCACCAATCAAGCATAATGGAAATCCAATCAAGCATGATTATGATCAATAAAGGTACAAGAGATATACCCTTTTCCTATTACCTAGTCATTTTTATTACCCACCCTTTTCTTTACTATTTTATATGGGCTCATTTATAGAAGTCTTGCACTAACGGTTCACCTCTTTAAGAAAGAAATAAAAAAAATAGGCTTTATAAAATTAAAATAACCTCTATGATATCAAAAGGAAGATCAAATGATATAATCTTGCATCTTTGATAAATTCCTATATTAGGGCATCCACCAATGCTCTCCCTTGTAATATTGGTTTGTTGGGCATTGTTTCCTAGTATTTGCTCACCATTGTCCAGTGAACACTAGTGTTTGAATGTGTAGATAGATAATTTTGGAATGTGGGAATTTAATTTTTTCAAGGGAGTTGAAATAGAGGTGGGATTAGGGTTGGGAAAGTTGGATGGTGAATTTATCTATAAAGTGCAATAAGTTCATGTCATCCTTATGATTTATAGTGTGGAGACTTTGGTCACTTTTTTCTTCTTCATGGTTATGTGTTTGGGGTTAAGGGTTACTCTAGTTAAAAACCAATAGTGACCATCATTATATTTCCTTAGCACTTCAATTTCGATAATAATATATTTTGATTAACTTTAGATCAAATTCTAATCAATGAAAGTATCATCATTTGATTTGGTTTTAATAATGTATCATTAGAGTTGCACTTGTTATACTTGGGATATAATTTTATGATGCTGATTGATATTAGCTTGGCTAAATGACTGTAATGATAAAAAAATCCACAAGAATTAAAAAATTAGTAACAAAATAAAAATTAGTAGAAAGAAAAGGGATATGAACCATGGAAGGTTTACCAATTGGGTTACAATGAAGTAAATTAGCACTAGGATATGTAGCACATGAAATATGTTAGCAAGGTGGCATGAAAAAAAGGGCCAAAGGAAAATAAAACCTACCTTAAACTCTAGGATATGGTTTCACCAATTGCATGATTTTGTCTAGTTCATTTTTGGCTTCACACTCCTCCAAAATTTGAGTTTTTGGCCAACTTCCTTGGTATGATGTTCAATTCTATATCAATCTACTATAATTAATACAAAAAATGAAAAAAATGTTTATTATCAAATTCAAACAAAAACCATCATAATTATCATTCTGAATCTTCAAAACATGAAAATATTAGTTCATACTATCAAATTTAGTGTAAAACCATGCAATTTAGTTCTAGTACATTTTAAAAACAAAAAAGTGGTGAAATTGCTAAACAATAATTGATATTTTATCAACACCATAAAAAGTGTGTTTCTATACCAAATAAAGCATGGATTGCAAAGTAAAACATAGCATGTGGGTCTTGAATCATAGGATCCACATGCCATTTTTACCATTTTTTGAATTCCAACAAATATGCTTGTGTTATAATGAGTGTGTTATAACCTAATTTGAGCATTCCAATAGGGAGAGATGGGGAGGGCTAGAGAGAGATATAGGTAGAGAAAGGGAGAGAGATAAAAGAGAAATAGTTCAATATATATAGGGAGAGGGAAGAGAGAGAGAGAGAGAGAGAGAGAGAGAGAGAGAGAGCTCAATTTATAAAGAGGGAGAGGGGTGAGAGAGATATAGAAAGATATCTGGACGGACAGGGAGATAGAGGTGAGATAGAGAGAAGCAGAGACAAAAGGAGGGAGAGAGAGGTAGAGGGATAGACATATATAGAGAAATAGGGAGATAGAGAGAAACAAAGAGAGATATATAGAGAGGGAGACAGAGAGAGGGAGAGATATAAGCGATATAGAGGGCTAGGGAGAAATAAAGGGTGAGATAGAGAGAAGTATAGATAGATAAAAAATATGGAGAGAGGGAGAGACAAAGAGAGGGAGAGAGAAAGAGGGGGATATATGGAACTATGGGAAGAGAAAGTGAGAGAGGGGGGAATTGGGAGAAATGCATATAAATATAGTTCTAAAGAAGGGGAGGGGGAGAGAGAGATCAATATATAGAGAGGGAGAGGGGAGATATATAGGGAGAGATATAGATAGATATCTAGAGGGATAGAGAAAGGTGAGATAGAGAGACACATAAATAGATAAATAGAAATGGAGAGAGGGAGAGATAGGGAAATATCTAGGAAGAAAGAGAGAGAGGTAGACATAGAGAGGGAGGGAGAGGTCGAGAGATATACATCTAGAGAGAGAGGTTGAGAGACAGGTCTAAAAAGATGGGTAATAGGGAGAGGGATACATTGAGAGATAAAAAGGGAGAGATAGAGTGAGAGAGAAAGAGGGTGAGATATGGAAATATGGGAAGAGAGAGCAGGGAGATAGGTAGAGAGATAAGTCTAGAGAGGGAGATATAGTCCAATATGTAGAGAGGGAGAAGGCGATATAAAGAGATTTCTAGAGAGAGAGGTGGTGAGGTAGAGAGAATTATAGATATAAATAGAGATGGAGGGAAGGAGATAAAGGGGGAGAAATATTGGAAGAGAAAGAGAGAGAGGTAGAGTGGGAGAGGGGGGATAAAAAGGGAAGGAGGGAGGGAGGGAAATAGATAAGCTCAATATACAGAGAGGGAAATGGGATCTAGGGAGATGGAGAGATATAGATAGAGGGAGATATTGAGAGAGAGGCGGGAGATAGAGAAATATGGGAAGAGAAAGAGAGAGGTAGAAATATAGAAGGGGAGATGGAGATGGAGATGGAGGAAGGGAGAGAGGGAGAGAGATAGGTCTAGAGAGGGAGAAAAAGAGGGTGAGGAGACAGGGAGAGATCACTCAATACATAGAGAGAGAGAGAGAGAGGGAGAGATTTAGATAGAGGGGGGTATAGAAAGATAGAGAGGGATAGGGAGATAGAGGGAGGTAAGAGAGATAGAGAGGGATATGTAGATGTAAGGATACATAAAGAGATAGAGAGGGATAGGTAGATGTAAGGATGCATAAAGAGATAGAGAGGGATAGGGAGATAGAGGGAGGCATAAAGAGATAGAAATGGATAGGGAGATAAAGGGAGAGAGATGAGGGAGAGGGAGAGATATAGATAGAGAAAGATATAGATAGATATAAAGGGATGAGGAGATAGAGAGATCTAGATGGAGGGAAATATATGGATAGAGAGAGATACACTTGGATATAGAGATAGGTTTTATTTTTTATTCACACAAATATGTTAAGGTTTTTATCTTTAATTTCTTTTGCTAGCATCTCCATTTTTTGTCAAAAACCTATATATGACATTTTTGGTTTCCTCTTTTACTCATTCAATGAAATTTGAGACTAATTATATTTTTACAAACTAGACTCTATTATATACACATTAAAAAATGATTTTTGATTAGTTTCCAAAAACATTAGGGGGGAGCACGCTCATTTTTTTTAAGGATGTGTCCACTTTGAAAATTAGTAAAAATTCATATATTTATTAAAAAATTAGCAGAAAAATCGAGCATAAACTACATGGTGTTAGCTAATTTTTCATTGAAGTGATTTTTGAAATACTAAAAAAAAGTTAACATTTTAAGGGGACCACACCAAACACCATGTTATGGTTTTTTGATAAAAATATGAGAACTTTGTGTGGCCCCCCTATTTGAACCACTTTATCTCCATCATTTTCAAAACAAATTAGTATTTTACAAAGTAGATTCAAAGCACTGGGTGATCCCACAATAGTGGTTTACAATTTTTGGCCAAACTGGACACTAAAATTATTATTTTTAACTAAATCTTCACATTCAAGCACCTATAGCGGCTAAACCGTGAAGAATTTGAAGATGATGCAAACTAGAGTCTCGTCATATTTTGTTTGTAGATTCTAAAAATATTTTTTTCAAAATTTTTGGAATCAAATTGCACTTCTTTTTCCATCTCCCATGAAAACTAGTTTTTTTTCCAGAAAACAACATTTTTAAAAAGTGACGCTCACCGTATACAACATAACTTTTTTTGTATTAAGGATCAAATTCTAAATTTTTCGAATTTAGATTTTTAACTAAGATATCTAGCACTTTCATTTGGTCTCATAGTTTTTTATTGAATATTTTTTCCTTAATAAAGTTTTGAAGTCAAACCAATTGCAATTCAGACATAAGTGAATTGTATACAACATAACTTTTTCTGTATGTATCGAAATTCAATTTTTTTTTTTAATGGATCAAGGACATCAATACCCAGCACAAAAATATTTTTAAAAATTTTATTTTGATAATCTGCTATTTTTCCACGTGCAAAACAAAGAGCTTGATTTTCGGTGAAAAACCTATGTTTAATAAAACTAAAAAAACACATACATAATAAAACCAAAACATATTAAAATTATATTCATTGGATAGCTTGTTCTGAGGACTACCTAATTCTAGTTGGGTTTGTGAAGATTCCTCCATTTTCATCCTCAACCCGAGCTCTGAAGTGCCAAAATCTACTTGTTTTTTGTCTCAGATGGGGGATGAGGGTTAAGGGGGGTTCGTATGAACCCATAGGGGTTCGAGTGAACCATGGTTTGAGCGAACCCCTTCAAAGAGGTTCACTCCAACCCCTTTCATATGCATTTTTTTTTTTTTGGCAGCCAAGATTCAAAGGGTTTGCTCGAACCCTGGTTCGAGCAAACTAATAGGTTCGTACGAACCCCTAAAATCACTTTTTTTGCCTAGGGGTCATTTTTTGTGAGTTTTGCTTCCTCACCTAAATTGTAAACCACTATTGTAGCTTCACCCCACTATGACTCTTATTCTTGTTGCATCTTCAAATTTTGAGCATAACTATCTTCATTTATCATCCAGGATATGTTTTTGCTTGATTCTATTATATGCACATGTTTTATTTGACTTATGAGATTGAACGTTTGGGTGTTGTTAAGGATTTTTAGTTGGGGTTTTGTGAAGGAGATATTCCTTGGCACAACTTAAAACTTTAAGGTGTTGGTAGAAGAATATGGTATGTGATATGATATGCAAGTTTTATCTCATTGACCTTGTGTTTCTTCTCGGAGGTTCATGATCACTTGACATTGGAGTTGAATTTTGCATGGAGCCATTGTGATCACTATGTTTATGGTCATGCTTTGTTATTCCACTTCACTTTTTTTAGTAACATGGGGATCTTTAAAAGTTTTATTTTGTTGAGTGTTGGAGAACTTGAGAGAGGTATGGAGACTAGTTGTGAGGGAGTATGTAACATTTTTTTTTGCATTTGTGGATTATGGTGTTTATTCTTTGTAAGTTACGTGGTTTTGATCATTAGCCACACCTTGGTATGAGTGTCAAGATTAGTAGACTTGATATGCCTTGATCTAGTTTTAGGTTTGAGTGGTTTTTCTTGGATAAGTAGGACATATTTTGTATAAGGAGCTTGTGATTGTAGTTTACGGGTTGGATATATTGTTGGCCCATGATTTTTATTGATATTTTTGATACCTTTGGAGGGATAGATGATTGGATGTATTAGCATTTGTTGTGGTTTCTATTTTTAGTTATGTGGGTTTTTACCTTTTAGCTTGTGATCTTTAGATTGGTGCATCTTCACCTTGGCTTGTTCCTTTTCTTCTATAGGTAGTGTTTTAAAAGATGAGAGTTATTTCTTGAGAGGGTGGCCACCTTGGATGTTATTGTAAAAATATTCATGGAACACAAGAGCATGTTGGAGATTCATGTGTTTTCATGGATGGCTATGATGATATATTTCATTGATTGACCCTTATAAAACAAATGGGAGAATGCTAGAAAAAAGAATGTTGTACACATTGCACAAGAATGTAATTATTTACTTGTGGTGCATCTTAGAAGATATGTTTATCCATATTAAATATTTATTTGGATCCACTTGTAAAGTTGCATTGTAATATTGGTTAGATATTTTATGTGTGGGTTGCACATTGGAAAAATATTTAATATTGAAAAAACTTAGTACCAAAAACTAAATATTAGGGTTAATTATTTCGTGATCTCATGGTTTTGAGACACATGGCTTTGCCAATACCATAATTGTATTTGTGTGAGATCAAATCTATAAAGGCAAGCACATGTTTATTGGTTGGATTGGTTGTCATTTGTATTGAGCTCTCTTGTAGAGTGCATATATGAAGCATGGTGTGGGATGGGTGGTTGTGTGGTTACCCATTATGCTTGGAGACATGGAGGATACATTGGATGAGCTTGATATTTTAGAAGTATTCATGAAAACTCTGCAAATCTATTATAATGAATAATGAATTTAGTGTGGATGCTTTTGGAGTTTTGATCTTTTCCTCATGGAGGGTTTTTTCAAAGTATATCTTGTGCCATCTTGATGTTATGTTTGTTTATTCTTTTGTATGATGGATTCTAAATACTTGTTTACATATTTTTCTCTCATGGGGTTATGTAGAAATATTTTTAGTACTACAATCTATTCCTTTCACTATGAGAAGAAAATTTCCCCCACTACAAAGATGGTCACATGTTTTAATTGGCAATATTTAATATTGTTGTATTTGGATGGAAAATATATCAAATGAACATTAAAAAGTGCCTTTTTAAATAAATATTTACCATATGAAGTCAACATAGGTCAACATGGTCCAACAAAAAGGTATCTAGGTTTCAAGAAAATCATATTTAGTTTGTAGATTAGTAAAGTCCTTGTATAGACTAAAGCAAGATCCTTGAGCTAGGTATATAAAAACAATCAACGAATCTAAGATTAAGGATTTTGAATAACCCATTCTATTTCAAATCTCTATATAAAATTTTTGATGATGAAAATTTAATAATGATAGTTTATGTTGATGATCTTACCATCACCAATAGTGGAACCAAGGCATTTTAAAAGGTGAAATATCACCTCTCTTCTATTTTTAAAATTACTAGTCTCAAGCTCTTGCATTATTGTTCAAGTGTAGAATTTTGGCAACCTAAGAATGTTATATTTGTTTCACAAATTAAGTATTCCAAATATATTATAAAAATATTTAAAACTTGTTAGTGTAATCTATCATCTACACTTATCGAGGTTGGGATAAAACTCTCAACTAATACTAATTCACTATGGTTTAATGAGTTAGTGTATCATAAACTAGTGGATAGTTCGATGTATCTTACTACCACTCAATTAGACTAGTGTTTTGTATTAACTTACCTTATTAGATTCAAGAAGAATACTAGCAAGCTACAAAATATGTTGTTTTAATTTATCATAGTAGACATACATCAATTCACTTATTTTTTTAGTTTTGATTATGCTAAAGAAAATTATTCTAACATTAGGTTCATGGTACAATTTTGACATAGCTACAAGCATAAGTATATGTTCATGTTATTATCAAAGTATTTTGGCGAGAGTTGCACATTTAATTTACTCTAAGGTGAATGTGTCACAAAATTGGGGTTTAAAATTTTAAGCTTTGGTGGAAAGATTGGAAATGGTATTCTAATAAACCATTTCACAACTACATACCCCACAAGGGATATTAATGGATTATGCTTCATCTCCCTATGGTGTCTCAATTAAATCATTGTTGGCATCTCCAATCCACTTTGGGTACTTGGTACTATAGATTTTAGATTGTTTGGTCGACTATTCTTGAGCCCAATTCAACTCATTTTTCTTGGTTCATTCTTTATCAAGGTCTTTTGCTTCATTCTCATCTATATCATTTGGAATTTATTAATTCCCATTGTCCATTTTGAGGGCAACTTGAGAGTCTCAAGCACCCTTTTTGGTTATGTACTAGACCCTAGGAGATTTGAGCTTAGATCCATGATTTATACAAGTATTTTAGGCCCAACCCCTTCTCATGGCATATGATTCTATTATGAGATTGACCCTACCTCCCATTCAAGTTTACCCATATTTGACATGCTCTCAAAGTGAATACTCTCTTTAGCATTTGGAAATATATAAATTTTTGTCTCTTTATGAGATACACTATTGATGTTCATTTCTCATTGTATACTATAGATATGATTTGTTCTAATGTGCTTATGTAGATTCAAATGCCAACTGTAACATAGGGTAAATTTTCAAGGTTAGATTCAGATCAAAATATGAAACAAAACCCTAGCATACTATGAAGCACAAAGGAAGAAATAAATTAAAACAAGAAGCAATATCACCAAAGCTCCTCAAGGCCTCCATGATTAACTTCCATAGTCCTTCTCTATTTGTTGCAATATATGTTTGCCCTCAAATTTCTTTGTGAGCAATTATTGACTATGACTTGGCTAAGCAAATGTTGAAGGATTTAACTAAAATTGCAAGTAAAGCTAAGCCTACATGCAATAAGAAAATCTGCAAAATGACAATGTTAAAATGAAAAGAAGTTGTAGATGAAAAGAAGTTAGAAGATTAAGAGATTAAGAGATAAAATTAAGAGATTAAGATATTGTCAAAAATGAGGACAAAATTGACATTTTATAGAAAATGCAATTTTGGATGGACGAATGAGATTGAAGATTGATAAATGCCCTAGAATCATTGGTCAAGATTCAAAATGACAACTCTCAATTAGGGTTAGGGTAACATTCCCAAATGAGTGGGCAAGATTTAATTTAAGAAATTAAATCAAGGATGGAGAATAAATGTGACAGTGAAATGAGAAATAGCAAGTAGACAAGGATGAGTTAGAAAATCAAGTTATTTTAGAAATAACTTAATTTGTGGAGAGAAATGTTATTTTGAAATTAATATTTTAAATTAATTCCAAAATGGTGAATTCATGTAACAGAAAATAATAATAATTTAAAATTATTTACTTGGAAAGAGGGAAATTGTCAATTTAAATAAAATGCTTTTATTTAAATTTAGAAGGAAAAATCAAAAAGACAATTAAATAATTTTAATTATTTAATTGTGGAGGAAAATTAGAAAGTGGGTTATTTAATTTAAAATTAGAAAGAAAGTTGTAGAAAATGGATAATTTTAAATAAATGATTTTATTTAAAATTAGAAAGAAAGCTGGAGAGAATAATAATTAGATAAATAATATGAATTTATTTAATTATGAGCAGACATAAATAATTAATGATGTATTAAATAAATAAATAAAGTTTATTTATTTAAATAATCAAGAGGAAGTAATGGACTAATTAAATAAATTTAGAAATTTATTTAATTATAGAGTGACATAAGAAATTAGTGACGTATTTAAATAATAAATGTAATTTATTTAAATAGTCAAGAGGAATAAAAGACCTGAATTAATTAAATAATTAAGAATTATTTAATTAATAGTTGACATTGGACTATAGGACATAATTAACTGTTTTAATTATGTTGAGACGAAACATGATATAGAAAAATGTGGGTCTAGGCCATTTTTATGTGTCTACATTTGCCCCTCTTTATCATGATGCAGTTTATTGCATTGTGACAAAGATAATAAGTCAAAAATATGCCCCAGTGCAAAATAGGATGAGGAAGAATGACAAGGAGGGTTGCGGTATGCCCCCTCGAGAGGACAGTTGGGTTCCGAGAATATGAGTGGGTTCTTGAAATGGATGAAAAGACTAGAAGATGAAAGATAAAAATATATAGGAAAGATAGATAAGGATGATAATGATGTGGCCTAGAAGAAATGTTAGAGAGAAAAAGATGAATGTTAGGATAAAAGACATGGATGTCGATATGGGGAAGGAGATGCAAGTTAATATGGAAAAAGAAATGCATGTTAGAATCCTTCAACATTTGCTTAGCCAAGTCATAGTCAATAATTGCTCACAAAGAAATCTGAGGGCAAACACATATTGCAGCAAATAGAGAAGGGCTATGGAGGTTAATCATGGAGGCCTTGAGGAGCTTTGGTGATATTGCTTCTTGTTTTAATTTATTTAATCCTTTGTGCTTCATAGTATGCTAGGGTTTTGTTTCATATTTTGATCTGAATCTAACCTTGAAAATTTACCCTATGTTACATTAGGGAACCCGACGTTTTAAAACATGTTTTTGCAGATTTTCGTATGGATTTTTATCATTTTTTGCAGGTGCAGGTACGAATCGCCATAATAGCAACCTTTTGTGATGCAATCGCTCCATCACGCCGCATTCGTCTTCGGGAATGACGCAATTGCTCTGTTGCAACACATTCGACATTTACAAAGCCACATTTGATTTTTTGAGATGCATTTGCTCATTCAAACGATGCTTGTGATATCTCGAGCAGCATTCGTTTTGTCGTGATGCACTTGTCTGGTAAAGTTTTCTTTTTGGTTTTTTTTACAATTTTTTCCAAATTTTACCTTTTTTCAAAGTTTTTTTTTGGGTTACTGATATTTTATTTGCAGCATGTGGCAAGGCGTCTAACCCCTTTGTTGTTTGGATTCTTGATTATTTCTACAATCTTAATCACAAACAACTACAAATTTGCATTTTTTCATTCATGGGTAAAATGAGCATGCATGCATATTCATTGGACTAAAAAGAACATAATCTTGCATGCTCATTCATTGGATTAAAATAAATCTACACAACAATGGATTAAAATAAATCTACACAATCTTGCATTTTTATGTAAACTCAAATGCCAACCAACATGGTTGCATTTAAATTTTCCCATCTACAAGTGCTTTAAGATCATCAGGGCAATGCTCCATGCATTGTCACTAGAGTGTCATCACCTGATGCTTCCCACTAGGATCATTCTTCACTTCATGGGTGTAAATGTGGATGTAACTAGCTTGCAAAAAAGGAGCATGGTTCCTATTATCATGACACTTACCCTATCAATACCAAAGTTCATATTGCCAATAGTTAGTCTCGGCCTTCTTAACTGCCTTTTACATTTATTGATGGGTGTGATGCCTTTAACTATCCAACTTTTGGAAAGTTTCCTCACATGGACCTAGCTATTTCTCCTATTCATGCTCAACAACTTATAGATGAAGACCAAGAGGAAGAAGGTGCTCTCAATAGTTGAAAATCGATTGATGATGGTTCCCTCCTTATTGATTTATGAGAAAAACTACAAGACCATAATTCTCCTTCTTATGGTGTTGCTCTTTCCGCTTAATAACTTTATTGTTTTATGATTTTTGAGCTTGATCATAATTAGACTTTTCATCTTTTGCTTAAGCTTTGAAGTTATGTATTCCATCACCTATTTATTTATGAATAGGGTGTTATTTTTTTTTTTTAATTTTAAAAAATAGCAATAACTTATTCATCAAAAATTTTTTATACTAAATTATAGAATATCATACAAAACATTGGTACTAAAAATAATAAATCCAAAACACACTCTCTCACCATAACTATGGTGTCCCTTGAAATTTATTTCTTAGCGACAAAATGAACTGGGGCCTATTCACAAATTGACAATATTGATTCCGTTGGGCCATAAGCTTCTTAAACCTTAAAAAATACTACCTGAAAGAGAAGAGAGAACAATTTATCAATTTATGATGCAATTGTCACGAGCTCTCGAGTAAAGCGAGAAAGATTTGCATCAGAAGAACCATCGGGGATCATAGCCCGCGTTGCCATTTCCTTCCATCTAAGGCTATTCTTCCTCAACTCCGCAAATTCTTCCCCACCCTCCATCGCTGATCTAACCCATCTCTCAATCTCCTGCATCGCCACAACCCCATCTTCCCCCTTCCTCAATTTGCGCCCTGTTTTCCAAATTTCCGCCACACATTTGGCATTAGGGGGCTGATCCGTCCAAATCTCCAACGTGAGCATAGAAATGCCCGAGCCGAGAGCATCCAACGTGGAATTCCAACCACAATGGCTCATAAAAACCCCCATCGATGGATGCAACAACACTTCCAGCTGAATACACCACTCCACCATCAAACCCCTTTCTTCAATTCTCTCCAGAAAACCTGGAGGCAACAATGGATTAAGGTTGTGGTGGCTTGGGGAGGCCTGATGACCCACAAGGAAGATGTGTTGGCTTCTCTCAAGCCCCTCTGCCAATTCGCAGATCTGAGAAGGGTTGATTGAAGTTATGCTGTCGAAGGAAACATAAACAACCGAAAGCGGGGGTTTGCTATCGAGCCATCTACTTATGCACTCCGGTCCTTCCCAAGGGTCTGCGTCCGCTCCCACCCGCGTATCGTCCTGGTTGCCTCCGTCCAGAAAAGCCGAGGGTATGGTGGGGCCTATAGTTAAAATAGGCGCTCTCACTAATCTACTCAAGCACCCGAGCACCCTGGGTTCCAGCTCGTTGAAAGAATTAATGAGCACCCAGGAAGTGTCGGTTACAGAATCCAGATCTCCGATGAATTTGGTCACTCCTCCGACACAGTGAAATCTCGAAGGTAAATCCATAATATTAAATTCGCCAGACATGGAACATCGAAGGTCTCCGACATATTTCGTTTCCCATCCCACTTCTCAACTGTCACTACACCAACAAGAAATGAAATGAAAGATTTTAATGACATCCACGAGACTAAATAGTCCAAGGGACCAAGACAAAACCAGGTCTAATCTGTCTTCATGCTATTTTCCAAGTCAAGTCTCCTACTATTAATTTTGACTAGAAGGCTAGCCGTTTGATTAATCTTGTCTTCCCCAAAGAGCTAGTGCATATTATCAACTTTCAAACTATTTTCGTGTTGAGTATGGATATCCTCGTAAGTGGTGCATTCCATGATAAAGTGTCATTATGTTTCCACAATCCCCTTATTGCAGAAAATACAAGTTCTTTCTTCCCAAGTTTTTTTGGGTATCTTCCACCTATCGGTCTCACACCTAAGGTGATGCGATCCCGTCCTCAATTGCGCAACTAACAACCTTGATTTTCTTTTAATAGCTGCACCTAGATAAGTTTTTTCACCATGATCTTTTTCCGGGTTAAACTCTTTGATGTAGTAAGTTTTTTTACGCCCAATCTGATTTGTCCACATGGCAGTTCTGAATTTTCATTCACATAGCTTTTTATTTCACTATTGGTGCTAAGACACTCTTGCAAATTGATGTCCCACTTGTTCATTCACTTGTTGTTCTGCTTCATCCAAGTTTTTTTCCTATGATCTAACATCTCCTTCATAACCATTTTAGGCCAATGGTGGTCATCCATGTTTTCAACCTTCTTTAAATAGCTTATCAACCGAGTTAACGCCGATGCTTCCAATGGAAAAGTCTCTGCTTCAGCTAAAATAATTTCATATGGGATTGTGGTTTTAACTTTGAGACTGCGTGTTATTAGATGTTTCTGAATTCTTTCTAGTTGCCTCCAACTGCACTTTGACATACTGCTTCCCCACACTTCGCACCCATAAAAAACAACTGACACAACAAACAAACCAAAAAGGGTTTTCTTGGTTTTCCAATCCCAAAGCTTGGTTTTTCTACACCTGTTTTGTAGAAGGTAGGAGGCTTTCCAACCTCCTAGCATCCTTTTCATATGACAAGTCTCCCAACTAAGATTATAATGAAATTCTATCCCAAGATACTTGTATTCTTTCACAATTTCAAGCAGGCTACCTTCAAAAAGAAAGGTATTTTGTTTATCTTTTCTGTTCAATGAGAAAATCATGATTTTGGTCTTGGTGATATTCACTTGCATTCCAACCTCTTGACAAAAGAGTTCAAGAGCTTTCAAGTGTTCTCTTAACCCATGAGTTGTTTTTGAAATTAGGATAAGATCATCATCATATAATAGAAGTTTCACCAGATAGCCTACCAGCTGAATACCATCCTCGTCCGTATTGTTTAACCAAGCTTCCAATTTATCAATGTATAGCCCAAAAAGTATGGGGGATAGAGGGTAGCCCTGTTTAACTCCAATGTTGCTACCAAAACACTCTGACATACCATCACTAGTTCTAATTTTAGCTCTAACCTTCTCATACAATCTATGAACAATTGCTTTATACTCATTTGGGATGCCTAATTCCTCCATTCTATTCCATAGTTTGTCTCTAGGTACGGTGTCAAAAGTTTTCTTAAAGTCTACAAAACAACAGTAAACCTCCTCACCTTGGATGTTCCAAATTTTTTCAATCAAATGTCTAAGGGTGATACAGTGATCAATGGTAGAGTGTCTCGACCTAAAGCCTGCTTGCCCCTTTGACCTTTTGCCCTCATTTTCTACCCAACTGCTGATCCTTCGTTCAACCATGCTCCCAAAGAGCTTGCCAAAGATAGAATTGACCATAATCGTGCGATAGTTAGATGGATTATTGATATCACCGCTTTTAAGTAAAGGAATGACCACACTAGTAGTCCACTCCTCAGGGAAACCATCACAATTGACATTATTGAAAATTCTTTTTATGTGGGGCAAGAGTTTTAATACCCCATTTTAAAAATTCAGCATGTAACCCATCAATGTTTTGTGCTTTACCACTAGCTAATTTTTTTATTCCTTGTTTAATATCCTCCACCGTGAATAGTTCCATTGATGTGTTAAGAATAGATGGATGGTATTTTTCGCGGACTCGCTCGTAAAAAAAATCTAGCATATTCTAACCATTGGACATCCTTAATACTATTTTTAGTCTTCTTTTTCCTTTTCTGTAGTTCTCTCCAAAAATTTTTAGGATTTTGTTTTTCAAGAGAGATTAACTCCTTCCTTCTGTCATTAACATAATTAGATTTTTTAAACTACACTAATTTTTCATATTTTTTTCTTGTATTCTTTGTCCATTCCGCTCTTTTTTAATGATCTCTTGGCTGCCTTACAATCTTCATCATACCACGGATTTGCCGGGAAAGTGTTTGCAACCCTCATCTTGGAGTGAGACCTTTTGCATGCCTTTAAGGCTTTGTGAATTATTGGAATCAACGAATTGTTGTGAATGTGGACATCCCCCTTTTTTGTTATTTTGATCTCTTTGTTATTCTTTAAATCATGAAAATGTTGTTCAAGAACAACACTAAATATTTCTCTATTTTTTTTATTCAAAAAGATTTTACCCAAAAGAAGGGTGTTTTTTTTGCACGTGCTGAACCTGTTTATTCAAAAAGAAATGGATTATCTTATAGAATTAATTAATGAATCTTGCAATTCGTACAAACCGGGTAAGAGAAATTTGTTCAAGTCAGATTCTGACCGGCCTTGAAGTGGTATTAAAGGGAGAAAACCGAGGCAGACTGCGTCCAGAAGAAGGCGTGGGGAAGGCTAAACTTGCCTGCAATTTTTGGAACCCAGGGAAGGAAGGAATCGTAGACGAGGCATGATACAGGATTGGGGGAGGCGTTCAAATGGAGGAGGAGGGATTCGAGACCATGACCGGTCATGGTGTGGTGCATGTGATGGAAGAGGAAAGCGTTGATGTGGTGGTCGATGGGCACGTCAGGAGGGATCTCGTCGGGAATCCACTCCAACTGGACAAGGCCCGGGCTGCCCAGGCTGAGGCGGTTGAGGTATTCTCTGGCCTTTTCAATTCTGGTATGATCGAAATGGAGGCTTACGAAGGAGACGAGCAGGCCCTTGGAAGCAAGATTTTTGGCGAATTGAAACATGGGATTGGTGTGCCCGAGAGTGGAGTACGGCACCACCATCACGTGCCCTGAAAACTTCTTCCTTCTAATCTCATTCTCCATTTCCAAGCTGCCGCTGCACTACAGCACAAACAATTTTTAGCTATCCGAAATGGAGCACAAGTCTTTTTGGGCTGATCCTCTTCAACTAAGAGTTAAAGACGACGGGTGTTCATTCCATCAAATTTGTCTTATGTCTGGCCTCATCCCTTATGGTGTTGGAGCCTTACACTCAACAAGACTTGATTTGTAGTGGGTTCATTAATAACCATTCAACTTCACCAATAAATCAAAGGTCCATTGACAAGATGGTTTGTTTTATATGGAAGCCGGCAAGAAATTCAATATCATTCATTTTTAAATATTTATTTTGAGAAACAATTATCTTTTAATATATGGATTGGCTTGTAGGTTGGTTTATTTTATATGGAAATGACAAGTGTCAACATCTATTTTTGAAATACAATATCACTTATTTAAAAAAATTATCTTATTTCTTAAATATCTTTTTTCTTTTCTTTTAGTTTAGATATGTGTGGTTTAAAAGTGTATGTGGATATATATTCCAAAATTTAGATTCACTCATTCTTAAAATTTTATCTTATTCCTTAAATATCTTATTTAACTACTTTAATTTAGATACAAGAATGTTGATATGTACCTTACAATTTAGATTTGAATTTCAAATTCAAACCTTTACCACCATTTTGTTTTGATTGTTATAAGTCATCTTAAATACGATTTTTTAAATTGCATTTAATGGTGGTGTATTTGAAGATTAATCTAATTGGAATGAATAACTTAGATTGTGACAAGAATAAATTATGAAAAGAAAACCTGGGTCAAGGAATTTAAACAAGAATTTGTTCAACTGTGTTTGTTTGTGACATCACCCTATCAATATATTACATGTTTTGTTGTTGTTCTTGACCTTGGTTCATAATTATTGAATTGGTAAATCCAAGGATCTGACTAAGGAGAACTTGACCCACTCAATTCAATAGATTCTCCAAATGTGTTTATAGATGCCTCTCATCCTTACACATATTTAGATACTAATAATTATGACAAACAAGTTTCAAACTACAAAGTTGTCCTAGATCAAATTTGTCCTATCACTATTAACAAATATTTCCCATGTCTACACTAAACATTATATTTCTCCCATATGTTTATATCATATGAGCCCACCACTACTCCATAATTATTTGTAAATATGAAAATTGAATATGATCCACAATTACCTTTAATATATGGAATGGTCATGTAGGGTGATTTATTTTATACGAAAGGTGATAATATCACCCATTTCTAAGAAAAAAATTAAAAAATAATTGTGTTTAATATGTAGATTGACATGTAGGATGGTTTATTTTATGGAAGTTGACAAATGTTATCTTCTAATTTTAAATGGACAATATCATCCATTTCTAAAAGTTTATCTTATTTCTTAAATATCTCATTTTCTTAAATGTGGTTTTAATATGTATGTGGATATATACTCCAAAATTTAGATTTCAAAAGGTCCAATATCACTCATTCTTAAAATTCTCTTATTACTTAAATGTCTTATTAAATTGCCACTTTAATTTATATATACAAATGCTGATACGTACCCTACAATTTATATTTGAATTTCAAATTTAAACCTTTACCACCATTTTGTTTTGATTGTTATAAGTCATCTTAAATGCAATTTTTAAAAATTGCATGCTAAGGCAATGTATTTAAAAACTAACCCTAAATGGAATGAATAATTTGGATTATGAAAAGAAAACCTAAGTCAAGGAACTTATACAAGAATTTTTTCAACATTGTTTGCTTGTGACATCACCCTATGAATATATTGCACACTTGCTTGTCATTGACCTTGGTTTGTAGTTATTGAATTGGTCCATCCAAGGATCTAATTAAAGAGAACTTGAACCACACAATTCAATAGATTTTCCAAAGGTGTTTATAGACACCTCTCATATTTACACATATTTAAGTACTAGAAGTCATAGAAAACAAGTTTCAAACTACAAAGTTGTCCCATATTCGAATTTTCTCTATCACTATTAACAAATATTTTCCATGTCTACACTAAACATTATATTTCTCCCATATGTTTATCTTATACGATCCCACCACTATTCCACAATACCTAATATAGAGTTGAAATAAAATATTGACACATCGATAAATGAAAGAAGCCATGAAATTGTAATCCTTCATTCCACTAACATGGGTCCACCATATATTTAATTTTTAAATGTTATAATTAGTTTGGGAGATATTCTATCATCCTTATGCATCCCATCTCCTCATATATAAAATAAATAGTATATTTTACCTCCTTTATTAAAAACTATATTCACAAAGTCACTTGATAAAATTTATTCATGAATTGAATAGAATATTACCACTAGATCACACATATACTCCAAAGAAATTAGAGCATGAGATCCTAACTTGCAAAAAGGGATTGAGGGCATTTTAAATATTAAGATCTAACACATATAATAGGTAAGAAGAAAATTAAGGAAAATGTATTATTAGTTTTTTTTGTAAGTAGGGATCAACTATGTTGAGAAATATAGCAACTTGAGTATACAAGACAACATAAGAAAGAATATGGAAACTAGAAGCTAGCACAAGATTAAATGGTGAATGTGGAAAATGTGCCAATATAATTCAAAAGTAAGTTTAAACCCAATTCGCTAGGACCTTTCATTGATATTTCTAGGTATGGAACATGAGCCTTTGGTTTGACCTCTCTTGGGAAAACCTTTGAAAGGTCCAATTAATGATATATAAATATATCATTGTTATTCTTGAAAGCTCCTCATTTTTGGGTTCCACTTACAAGTTTATTTCCTACTTTACTTTTATTTATGTATGTACATTTCACATATTTGATATTGCTTCCAATCCTTACATAGAGTCAAATATTCTTTTCTATAAAATTATTGAATTATTTATCTAACCATAATTATAAAACATGTCTCTTGCAATGCCACTAATTACACCTACCCATGGGAACTAGTCATCAATTTCTCAATAGCTATATGCTTATAAGTAACTAATTTATACTATCTACTTTTATAAGTTTCATACTCATGAGTCTAATCCATTAGGGGGTACCATTTAAGGCATTATCCTTGTTAGAATATAATATTATTAGGTGTCATACCATTACAATATCTATATATTTGTTCTAATATAAGGTTATAAATTTTTATGCTTATTATAATCTTTATAAACTATATGCCATTTAATAATTAATAATATAATACTATTAGATTATTAATTATTTATAAATACTTATTTTGAATGGATGTGACTATTAATGTACCTCTTTAGGTATGTTCCCACCCCTTCTCCTATATATAAGGAGGTTCTCTCTCATTGAGAGATGTGTGAGAATTTGTAGATTTAGAATGAATGTTATCACTATGCACACAAGGTATTATTGACCATGTAAAAGTAAAGAGAAGTGTTCGCTAGGTTCATTCTACATTTTATAAGAACATTTTGTAGTGTTTTATAATGAAATAATGCTTTGTGGGTTTTTTTTTTTATCTGAAAGGGTTTTCTCCATGTACATGTTATGTAATGTCTTAAATATTTTCTTGTATAATTCTCATTTTATTTATAATGACTAGTATCCTAATATCTTAATTTCTAACGCGATATATGAGTGGGTTAGTAAATAGTAACCATTTTTATAGGCGATATCTCAGAGAATTTTTTACTAACATACTCATGGAATTTCTTCCAATGGGTTCTTCTCTTGCTAAAATATTTTTCTAAGGAATTTTTAACTACCACTAATGCCTAGCAACATTCAAATAGATAGATAGATAAATGTAAGGCTGTAGAAAATACATTTACTTTGTGCAGTGTTAATTTATAGGGTAAGTTCCTCATTCATTTTTCTTCTTATCCTTGACTACATCTCTTGATATAAATCATTTTGGTTTATCCTATAGATAATGATTACCCTTTGAACAAGGATTTGTATCATTAAATATGGTTGGAATGTAACCATTATATACTATTTGGAAATAAGTTATTTCATATTGATGTCCCAAAAAATTGAGACTAAGGAGCATTTTATATTCATTGTCCTATCTATTCTAGAAGGTACACCTTAAGGAGGGAATATTTATTCAATTTCTTTTATAAAAAAAAATAACTCCTTTAATTAATGAGATTAGTAAATCAACTATTATTTTAGTCAAATATTTAACTCTCAACAAACTAGGATATTGAATGTCATCTAGTTAGCATCAAAACAACTTATTTTAGAGGCATATTTAAAATGTTTCAACACAATTATTCATGTTATTTGCATGACTATAGGGATTGAATTGCTTGATGGATCTTTTATATTTATATACAAAATAATATGTTCATGCTCCTCCCTATTTTATGAAAAACTTCAAAATTGAAATATCACTACAATCTACAAAATTATTAAAAAAGATTCTCTTCATCAAAATTCCTTTTAACAAAGCACATGAAGAAGATAGATAGAAAGATAAATACATAAATATCACTATAATAAAATCATAATTCACTTAGAGATGTGAAATAACACACCCCAAATATGAAAGGCTTTGTCTTTTTAATCCTCCTCATTTTAACATATTTGCACTGTTGCTTCCAAATAAATCCACCTCATTATTAAAAATCAAATTCTCATGGATGAGGCCTTACATCTATTATGTGGCCTTAATCTACATACAAATCACTTTCAATTTATAAGAACTAGACATAACAAAGTTCACACCGTCTATTTACTTTTAGGCCTCCTATTATGAGGGATGGTGGATTTGGTTTGGTCTAGAAAATGTTTGATAAAGTGGAAAATTCAAATATGATTGCATATACATGTCGATGCAACCAACATGGAACCCATGCAAATGCAGATGATGATGACCCATATACAAAAAAAATAAAAATAGAAGCTAGGGTTCATGTAAATTAAAGAAGTGAACAATGAAAGAAGCATTATATGCCTCTATTGCCATGATTATTGCATCAAACACCTTCCATATAATATGCCTTAATTTTAAATTATAATTATAATTTTCAATTAATTATATTTTTTAAAATAAAAAATAAAAATTTATAAATAGTTTTAAATAAATAATTAAAACATTAAATTAGTTAATTATGGTGAGAGGTGTTCTACAGTTATAATAAGGCATGAAGTAGTACCATCCAAATAAAAATCAAAACATAATAGATATATTTAAAAAGATTAAAAATTATTACATTAAAAATTTAAGTAACATGTTTTTTAGATTATGGACAAAAGTTGGGTTTTTGAAAGGGACCAAACCCTTGTAAAACCAATAATAAAGCACACATTCCCAAAAATAAATGATCACAAAGGGAAAAAGATAGATATTTAAAATCACTTATGTTGAGGGAGTACTAGCTCCCAAGTTTAATCGGTCTTGCCCCAATTGACAAACTACAATAATGCTAAGAACTCATAGCTTGCCCAAGCTATAAAGAACTAATTAACAAGACCACTAAGGACCATGTCTACATAATCCATAAAACTGACCTTACTACTCTCAAACCCCAATGCCAAGTATAGGGGCTCAAAATAATTTTTATTGGGACCTTTCTTCCTCTTTTGACAATAGTCTATGAAACTAAGTCAGGATTGAAGATCAAAGGAAGACAACTTGCCTTTATCCATACATAAAGAGAAAAATGAATTATCATTCAAGCTAGTTAGTTTAAGAAAGCCTAAATAGATTTGACACAACCTAATCCAACACCACAAGAATATTCACCATTGATACATCAAAGGAAATCTACCTAGATGCTAAACGAGTGGGCATGGTAGGGTTTAAGGAAGAAAGATCAACTACCATAGAAGGAGAAGGAACAACATGCTTGGAAACCTCATAAGGAACAAGATCAACCAAAGAAGATGAGATTGTAGTAGGGTAAGAAACTGTAAGAATCCCATTGATAATGAAATGATGAGGGATAACATCCTTCCACCAAGAATGTAATGTCCCCTTTCTAGCCAATTAGTTCATGGTTTTTTGTTAGCCCTTTTTGCCATGATCTTGTTGGCTAACTTGGGCATTAGAGGGATCCTGAGGGTATTTGGGTAAAAGCACAAAGATGAGTCGACAAAACGTGAAGTTTTTTCCTTAGGCAAAAAAATGAAATCGGCTTGCAAAAAATAGGATCCCGCTTTTTAATAAACGAGATCCCAAGCCTAAGTTTAAAAAACGGGATCCCGTTTTGAAGATTTTCCAAAAACGAAAATTTCCAAAAATGGAAAGTTTTCAAAAGGGATCCTGTTTTGAAAACTTTCTATTTTGAAATTTTCATTTTGAAAAAATCATTTTTATAAGTTTTCAAAACAGATCTGTTAAAAATTTCTTTTTGGAAACTTTGTTTTTTTAATTTTCAAAGCAGTTCGTTTGTAGAACCATAAAAAGTTATTTTTATGAAACCGAATCGTTTTTTAAAATATGAATTTTTAGTTGGGTTTTTGGCTTGTTTTTTGGTTCGGGAAATGGCTTGGGGACCCGAACCTAAGCTTTGGACATAGTTTGACCTGCAACTCGAAGGTCATGTTAATGTCACAATAAAATAGTGACTTTGGACATATATCTCAAGACCTATTTTGCAGAATTTTTTCACAAAATTAAAACCCATTATAGATGAGACAGTGTTGATTCCAAATATGTAATTTTTTTTACAATTTATTAATTTTTCTATTTTTTAATTAATTTCTAATGAAACTAGTCCATAAACTTGAAGTATCAGGGATTTTTAGTATTTTAATAACTTTTTTTAAAAACATTTTTTTGTAAAACGAATTGCACCAAAATGTACTTTAGAAAAAATTTCTTAATTTGAAAAAAAATAATTAAAAAATGAAAAGTTTAGGTCATCTTATGCATGAGATACATGGTGATTTTTCAAAACAACAAATATGGCCGGTAAAAATTTAACCAAAAAAAAAAAATCAATAAAAAATTACAAAAAAATAATAAAACGTGCTTCAGTGAGTGACGAATTTTTTCCCAAAAGGATTTAGAAAAATATGATTGTTTAAGTCAAAATATGGATGACGTACAAGTGCATGGTATGGTAAAAAAAAAATGACTTTTAAACAATGGTTTTTAGAAATGCCTATTGAAAATCAATTTTTATCATCTGGGTATTGAAATAAATTACATATTTGGAAACTAGACTCCGAGTACTACATTTTATGTTCAGTGATTTTTTCCAAGATTCCATCCCTAAGTGCCTCAAATTTTAAGGTCAAATGTGATAAATTTTGAAAATCAGGGAAAACACTTCCACTTTTTGGCCAAAATGTGGACTCAACTTCTTGCACACACCCATTTGGCCTAGGCATTTCCAATTTTAGGCCAATCCAAGTTATTGTAATGTCCCCATTTTTCAGCCCTCTTAAAGAATAATCATTATTTTAATTATTTAATGTTACTAGGCAAAAAGTGCAAAGTCAAAAGGGTAATATTAAATAATTATATTAAAAGGTTTAAAGTGACATACTTTAATGATTAATTAATAAAGTCACTTTATTAATATATCTTCAAAAGTGACTTAAGTATTATGAGTCACATCAAGGGGTCACATCACATCGAGGGGTCACGTCAAGGGGTCACATCAAGGAATATTAAAATATTTTTTCTAAAAGCTTGTTGAACACTCCTCTTGGGTCTTTCTAGAAGATCAAGGAGTTCTTTATAAAGGGGGAGTTGAGAGCTCATTTGACAGGTTGGGTTGGAGATATTTTATGAGTCTATTGCTGGAGATAATTTCTCTATGGGCTTTGAGGACGAAATCCATCTAGCTAACAATCTCTTCATTGTTGAAAGACACTGTCATGAGGTTTGATTCAGTGTTTGTATTTAGGGTAAATCTGTGAGCAACAAATTGTTTTTTTAGGTGCACTTCACTCCTTATTTAGTAGAAATCTGATTGTGGGATTATTATCATGATTGGGGAAGCATTTTGAGAGTTGTATATCTTCCTTGACTGCTTGGCCGTACCATTCCAGTATTGTTGGGTCGTATTATATTGCCATTTATTCCTTTACCAACATCAGAGTACTTGGGAGGATTGGAGTTTGGTGTTTGGAGGAGGCAATTGGGATTGGTGAGTGTATTACACCATCAACAAGCATTATAATACAAATTTATACATCTTGGAATTGCTGCTATACCTGATGCCTAGAATTTGGAGTCTATTACAATGGTTTTTGTGAACAACAGTACCTTCCTCATTGAAACTTTTTGTGGGTACGCTTAATTTAGATATTAGCCCCTATTTCTTGATCTGGGTTATCATTTGATTGTAAAAAATCTGAATATTTGAATCAATATAAAATTTTGGAATTTTCAACAGAGTCATTTCCTTATAATTTCTAGATTTTATGTTGCATAGTTTACTCTTTTTCCATTATAAATATATGCATTACTCGTTGGATGAAATATTGAAAAAATACCAAAAATAATCACCATAAAACAAACACAAAAAAAAATAGTCAAACAGAGCTACCCATTACAAAGAAGTTGCACTATTAGACTTCTACTTGGAATGATGACACTTTTAAGCCAAGTGACTAGTCTTGGAGCAACAACAAAACCAGAAAGGAAAAATATTGTAATCTAATAACTAAACCCAAGGATTACCATAAACCTACAAAACAATCTCTATATTCAAGAAGATCCTTAGAGATGTCAATATTCACCAATATGTGGGCATAAGTCAAATGGGATAAAATTGATGTAGTAGCTAGTCAAGGATAAAAGAGGAACCCAATGCAATACCAATAGATTTATAACATAAATTTGATTAAAATTGTAGATGGAGGTTATGCATTCACACACAAATGGGAAAAATATTAGAGGGTTTGATAGTAGGGTTGAACATTAGAAACTAAAGTTTAAGTATGAGAGAATGCTAACCCCCACATCTAGAATCGACCATAGAGCACCACATCCTAGTCTTCAGTAGAGTTAAAAACACAAATCCTTAGCAAATGGGAAAATCTCCATTTTTCCATCAATGAGTAGACATCAAGAGGCCAATAGAAAATTATGAAGCTCAAGGAGACTACACCAAGAGTGGTGAAAACAACCAATCAAACCCATAAGAATACTCCCCCCTCAACTACACATCCTAAAGGACATAATTTTAGAGGCCTTATCACATTGAAAAGCCATTAGCCTCCCTTATGGAGGATAATAACCCCCAACATTAGAGGCCACAACAAGTGAAATAAATGTAGCTATTACATTTACAAAATAATTGGGAAACAATTGGAACTCTCACTTACACATGACCCCTTCTTCTCATTGTCACCCAAAAGATACTAAACAATCCAAGGAATGACAATATGAGGGTAAAATCATTAGATAAAGCATGCTTGATGGGTAACACTTATTTCTAATAATCTAATAGGTACAAGCATTAAAATGGTATTGAGCAACAAGTAGTGCTTAGGGAAATTGGTAATGAGGTACTCATATGTGCAATATTGTAGCATTCAAACATAGTGCATCCATTTGAGTCACATTTTCTATACAGTTTAGGAAAAAATTCTTTCCGAACCAATCTTATTCTAAAATGCGAGAGATTACCCATATCTTCACCCATAGGTAGAAGAAATATAAAGAATAGAAGTTATGGCTATGGGATGGCACTAACAAAAAATGAAGGATGGAAAAAAGATAAAGTTTGATGAACTACAATGGGGATAATTTTGTCTCCTACATGGAGCATGAAATATTCAACCTAGAATCTAATCCTAGGTGTTAAGGATTTTGAATCTTTCTAAGTAGATGACTGAGATGTCCTATGTTGGGATCAAGGATCATATGACCAAGCTTCTTAAGGGTCTTGATTATTCACTAAGGAAGAAGAAAATTTATGATGTTATTCAATATCTAAGATGTTTCTCTTACTAGTAGTAGACACTCATCTAGATTACATGAATATATATTGACTAGGTGGTCAACCAAGAAGAAATTTTTTTCAATTGCTACTTGTAGCACTTCCATATCATTGAGGAAAGGTATACATGAATCAAATCAAGGGATCAAGGATATTTAAAAGGTACTTAACATAAAAATCCCACTAGTTGCTAAAATTGATGATCATGTAGGTTGTGATGAAATAGAGGAAGAATTGCTTGAAGGGCCTCCTAACAAGTATGAAAACATGTCCCAAAAATAAATTTTCTCAAGGGGTCTTGGTGCGACCTACATAATTTTCCATACCACCCCACTTTCTGTTGTTCATAATATGTCAAACTTGTTCCTTTGATTGAGGGAAAGCCTTTGTAATTTTATCAAACTTCATTTTATGGATGGTGCTCAACTTCTATATGTTGTGGTCTAGTCCAATCAAGTCTCAACTATCTATAAATTGATATGGTGCATCATGGTCTTGTCTACCATTTTCATGTGAAGACTTCAATCTTGCATGATTTGGTTAGCAAATAAGACACTCTCTTTTGTTCAACATGTATTATAGACCAACTAAATGTCCTTATCAATTCCACATTCTTTACATTTTTCTCTTAGATCATTAACCTTAGTGATGTAGTCTTGGATGTTGTCAAAGTTCTTAGGATCAAGGATGGTTAGTTCATTATCAATTTGACATCCTTTTACTTTATTTATAGTACCATAGAAATTTTTCAATTTGTCTCAAGCCTCATGAGAATTCTTACATGATTCAATTTGAAATAACAAATCTTGAGAAATTAGGCTACAAAGATTTCTAAGAGCTTTAGTATGTTCAATAATACATTTTATCTTTTTTGCATCATCTGTAGGTTTAGGTACCTTATTTTCAATGCATATCTAGAGTGAACTTGATTCATTAGAACACTCCATGCAGGTTGATTCCAAGTTGAATAGTTCTACGATGTTAGTAAAAGAACCTTAGAATGATCTATGGAAAAATAGATCAAACAATGCACCAAGAGACCCCCTCCTTGCCAAATCAATCAATCAAGAATCCCCTCAATAATATGATGTGGCACTTTATATGTAGTGTGTTTGCAATGCTAGAATTATGTTTCAAAGTTTACAATGATAAGATGGATGAAAGATGGAAAATTAGAACAATATCTTAGAATGAGATCCTCAAACTGAACACTTTCCCAATATGATCTACACTAAAAATGAATCCTTCCCAAGAGGATACATCTCCTCCAAGTGTCAGTATGTCCAATTAATCAACTAGTGATGAAAAGAGAGACTTTCCCTTTCAAATCTGATCACAAACATACAAAATATAATATGCAAGAAGGCTGCAAATACATATAAAGAACTGAATATGGAAGAGAAATATGTAACTTATATTACATTCAAATATGAAAATGTTTTACATCAAAATGAAGCTCATGGTCTCCTCTTCAATCCTACATGCAACACCTACAACAAAATTATCTTCAAGAATTTGGCATCATTTCGACAGCATCTGGGTATGCAAACTCAACTTCTCCAAAATCCCCCTTCACCAAATGAAAAGGCATCAATAAATAGAGAATGTGGTTGGAGAAAACCATTCATGGTTTCACAAAACAACTTCCTAGAACCACGTTGAAAATCCCACACCCAAATTGTGGAGTTAAAAAATCTACAGATAGAAAAGAAATCCAATGCATGCCATCCTTTGCATGGGCCCCTAAACCTTGACCAATCAGATTTGGGTGGTTATGACAACTTACACCCTCTTACGGATTCCTTACAGCTTGTCAATTACAAATTTGCATGCAAAGACATGCAATTTTTTTTGTAGCCCACCTTATGACAATTTATGACACATGTACATGCAAACCATGCCAAAAACACTAGAAGAAAAATTTGTTTGACCTCATCCTAAAGTGGATGCCCAAATGAAATATTCCCCCACAAGATGCTTTTACCACTTTATTGGGGCCTAATTCCCATCAAATTTACATTTACATTTTCACAGAAAGGGAAATTACATTGTTGTAAATTAAAATATTATTCTCCTAACCCCTAAGCCCTTATTGAAAATGAAAAAAATAAAATAAAAATATTTTTGGTGATGCAAGATTGCCATTTCCATTTGGATGCTCCTACGTCAAATAGAATGTAAATTCATAAAAATATAAATAAAAGATACTTGGGAATGAATCTAGAAAAATGCATGGATAGAAATGTAGAGCTTCTTAATACCTTTCCAACACTATAAAAATCACAAAAAATGGATAATCTAGCAAAACTTTATGAGCTCAGAGGTTGAAAAAGGAAAATGTATCTTCAACCAAAAATAAAATTCACTTAAGGAAAATTAAAAAAAAAAATGGATTACATCACTGTAAAGTGTTTGGAACTAGCTTTTTGTCGATATCTTGTTTGTAAAATTTTGACACCCTAGCGAAAAGTTATGGTGTTTTAAAAATAATTGCCCTATTAAGGCTCGGGGGAAAAAATTAAGCACCTAAGTGCTTGGCCGTTGGTCAGCCATGTGATTGCTTAGTGCTTGTAGTTTTTTTAAAATAAACTAATACTAGTTGTAGCGACACTTCTCAATGGGATGTTGCCCTAGTGGCGGGGATGCAACTCCCACACATCCTCCCATGGGCTATAAGCCCTAGTGGTCCACATGACCTACCCTATACAAGGCAAGAACCAATGACTAAGTCTTATCGAAGGTGCCAAAAATGAATTCAATGGCGATTAACAATTTTTTTAATATTAAAGCCTATCATAAAATGTACATTTGAATTGGAAAACTTATACTTGTGACAACGACCATTGTACCCTACAGACGAGACGTGTACCTATGGATGACGTAGGTTGATGCAAAGAATCATATGGCAAGGAATATTATCTAAAAAGATGTTGATTCCCTTTCTACCAATTCTTGCAAATGGTGCAATCACATACAAACTGTATGAAATTATACAAATTTGTATGATGTACAAACTATATGGATTTTTTTCTACAACTTTCGACCAAACCCTCCAAAAATGGCTCAATTTTTTTACCCAAATATCAAGTATTTTATATGAAAATAAAGGTTTTTGGGCCTTCTATACTCAATCGTGAGGTGAGTTTCACCGTAATGTGCAACCAATAAAATTTCAAGCTTGAATCACCCTTTGATCTTAGAAGGGGTTTTGCAATTCTATAGCTATGATACCATGATAGAGTCACTCAAGGACTTAAGCCTCCAGGATCACCTACAAAAAAAAAAACAAAAAACCCTTCTACAAGAGGGAAACGAAAGAACATAGATTTGTAATAATGGATGCAAGATTATGGTAAATATGCAATACTCAAGATTTTAGTGGTATTGGGCTGAATAAACTGAATTAGGATGTATATATGATGTCTTGCTTATAAAGGAAAAGATGTGAGATAGGATTTTCCAATATCTTGACATGTGTCTTAAAATTGTATAATGAGACAAATACCTCAACATTATTAAATGACCTAGGACACAAGCATTAAATAAAATCCAACTAGATAAGATATGATAGGATCTTATTTAGACAACTAAGACTTCTAGAAAACACACCTATTACCTAAGTGGACTTAACATGTAAAGAGGACCTAGATAGGTAAAACACCTATGTACACCAATAGTCTAGAGAGAGAGCTCAATATATAGAGAGGGAGAGACAATCTAGGGAGAGAGATATATAGATAGATGGAGATATTGAGAGATAGAGAGGGGTAGAGATAGGGAGAGAGAAAGAGGGGGAGATAGGGAAATATGGGAAGAGAAATAGAGAGAGGTAGAGATAGAGAGGGGGAAGGGAGGGAGAGATTGGGAGAGATAACTCTAGAGAGGGGGAGAAAGAGGGAGATGAGGAGAGATAGCTCAATATAGAGAGGGAGATGGAGAGAGGGAAACTTATAGATAAAGGGAGGTATAAAGAGATAGAGAGGGATAGGGAGATGGAGGGAAGTATAAAGATATACAAAGGGATATGGAGATAGAGGTAGAGAGAGAGAAGAGGGAGAGGGAGTGATATATAGAGGGAGATATAGATAGATAGAGAGGGATATAAAGATATATAGATAGGGAGATTGAAGGAGGGGAATATATGGATAGAGAGAGATACTTGGAGATAGAGATGAGGTAGGTTTCATTTTTTCTTCACACAAGTATGAGTGTGCTATAACACACTCTTTTTTTTATCTACTTTGGGTATTCCCAACCCTTAGGGTTGGATTTCCTTGGGCATCCAACATAAAATTTTGGACTTACATATCAACACCCAAAGGAATATTTCTTGCTAATTCTAAAAAATGACACAATCTTGAGTGTGCTCTCCATTAGGTTTGCACATCTTTCAATGTTGAGTTAAAAATATACTATAATGATGTTGAGCTTTCTCTTAGCTTTCTAACCATGTAATATTTTCTAAATTTCAAATTGTTGATGTTTTGATCTTTAATTTCTTTTGCTAGTGCCTCCATTTTTGTCAAAAACCTATGTATATATGATATTTTTTCTTTTCTTTTTTTACTCATACAAATTTAAGGCAAATTACACTTTTAAAACTAGACTCTATTCTATACACATTAAAAAAAATGATTTTTGATTAGTTTCCAAAAAAATTAGGGGGGAGCACACTCCATTTTTTGTTTCTTAGGATGTGTCCACTTTGAAAATTAGTTAAAAAATATATGTTCATTAAATAAATAGCATTAAAATTGAAAATAAACTACATGGTGTTAGCTAATTTTTCATTGAAGCAATTTTTGAAATACTAATTTTTTTTTAAGGAACACACTAGATGCTATGTTATGGGTTTTTGACAAAAACATGAGCACTTTGTGAACTCCCTCTATTTGAGCCCTTAATCTCCACTATTTTCAAAATAAATTAGTATATTAGAAAGTAGATTCAAAGCACTATGACTCTTATTCTTGCTGCGTCTTCAAATTTTGAATGTAAATATCTTCAATTTATCATTCAAGATCTATTTTTCTCGATGTTAGGAAAAACTGTGTCCACTTAAGACCCCCTTTTGGTCCTCCATTTCCATGCACTTACCCATATCCATGTTGATTATATGAGATACACATATTTTTTTGATCTATGAGATTAAACTCTCAAGTGTTGTTAAGGATTTTTAGTTGGGGTTTTATAAAGGAGATATTTCTTGGCACAACTTAAAACTTTGAGGTGTTGGTAGAAGAACATGGTATGTGATGATTTACAAGTTTTCTCTCGTTGGTCTTGTGTTTATTCTTGGAGTTTCATATTTACTTGACATTGGAGTTGAAATTTTCATGGATCCATTTTGATCACTATGTTTGTGGTCGTGTTTTGTTGTTCCAGTTCATTTTCTTAAGTAACATGGGGGGATCTTTAAACTTTTTATTTTGTTGAGTGTTGGAGAATATGGGAGAGGTATGGAGAATAGTTGTGAGGGAGTATGCAATAATTTTTGTTTCATGTGTGGATAATGGTGATTGTTTTTTAAAGTTACATGGTTTTGATCATTAGCCACAATGTCTTGGTATGAGTGTCAATATTAGTAGACTTAATATTCCTTGATCTATTTTTAGATTTTGACATTACCCATGTAGTTGGATTTACTGGATACATATGTGCTTCATTGACATGTTTTTTATAAGGAGCTTGTGATTGTATTTTATGGGTTGGATATATTGTTGGAATGAGTTCTATTGATATTTTTGATACCTTTGGAGGGATAGATGATTGGATGTATTAGCATTTGTAGTGGTTGTTCTTTTTAGATATGTGGGTTTTTTCTTAACAATCACTTGGATTAGATACTTGTGTTATTTAGATTGGTGCATCTTCACCTTGGCTTGTTCCTTTTCTTCCATGGGTGGCATGTTTGAAGATGAGATTTCTTGCTTGAGAGGGTGACTGCCTTGGATGTTATTGTAGGCATCTTCATGGAGCATGAGAGAGTGTTGGAGATTCGTGTATTTTTATGGATGGTTATGATGATATATTTCATTATTGACCCTTATGCTTGATGTATATTGTAAGATGAGGACATTTTCAGTGTCTACATTTTTCAGTGTACATTTTCAGTGTCTTCATTGTGCTAACATCCCATCTCCCTTGTTTTTTCCATGCTAACATCCATCTCCTTCATGCTAACATTTCTTCTATCTTTCATCCTCTAGTATTATCTTACATTTCGAGAGCACATTCATATTCTTTGAACCCACATGTCCTCTCGAGGGGGCATATCGTGACCCTCTTGGTCACCCTTCCCCTTTCTCTTTACACTGGGGCATATTTCAGAATTAAATTTCTTTGACACAACACGATGAGCTGCATTATGTCAAAGAGGGGAAAAATATAGACACTGAAAAATGTCCTAAAGTCTAGGAGCAACATTTTTCCTTAGTCATCATCCTCTAGTAATTAAATAATTTTAATTATTTAATTATTCCTGATCATATTCCTTTATGAATTAAATAATTTTTTAATTATTTAATTAACTCACTTTCCAATCTTTATTCTATCCTGATCAATTAAAATAAATTAATTGCGTCACTAATACCCCTTTCTTCAATAATTGAATAAATCATTATTTATTTAATTATTTATCTTTCATCACATGTCTATAGTCAGATAATAATAATTATTTGACCTTTTATTCTTCTATAATTAAATAATTGACGAAATTATTTATTTATGTGTCATTCTTCTCCTTTAAATAATTGATCCAAATCAATTATCCATATTTAATTTCTATCTCCTCCTTTAATTAAATTTATAAATTTAATTAAATCTCATTTTTCATTTGTTTGTTTAATTAAATTTATGGTTCTCATTTTAGCCTCATGTCATAACCCACTTAATGTGCGTCATAAACACTAAAATCAACTTTTAATCCTAGCCATACACATCACACATTTGACTTTTAATCTTGGCCATCGAATCATATCAACTCTTTCCTATAAATCAAGCCTTCACAGACCATTTGGGAGGATCTTCTTCTAGCATCCTTACTCTGCCAAAATTTCTTTCAATCTTCTTATCTATCTATCTATTTTTCTTCTATCATTTCCATCTTATCATTATGCTGCGAAAATGAGAAATCAACATATCAAATCACTCAATCCTTCAAAATCTTGCATTCTCATGCAGGTGGAGAAGAGCAATGGAGATAAATCAAATCTAGCTTGGAGATCGGTTTGCTTTGCTTTCTTGTTTTGATTTTCATGCTAGTTTGTACTCTATTGTGCTTGTTAGGGTTTTTTTATTATAATTTGTTTATGCATTTTGCTCTAATATTTTTACCCTAACTACATTGGAATATTTACCCTTATTTAGTTAATGATGTTAACAACGAAAGCATAAAAAAAAATAAAAAAGACATTAAATCATAATACTCCCCATGCTTGAATTTTGAATCACCTCTCTTTCTCTCCTATTTCTCCTTTTTGAAATCTTCGCCCTCAGATTTGTTGCTTCACATGTGCAAATACCTGCAAAATAGTAAGTAGAAAGTTGGAGATAATTAGCTGTTAAATCCAAAATGAAGGAGAAAGGTTGCTTTTATAGACAACCATTCGAATGGATGGACGAGATTGATCTTCTATAAAGATCTAAGATCAACGGATGAGGATTCATGAGAGGGAGGTTACGAAATGGATGACCAAGATTGAGTTTCTAGAAAGATGCCAAGATCTACGATTGAAAATTGAAGCAACCAGAATATGCCATGCATGGAAAAGATATGATGCCGACGGCTATGATAGACATGCAGGACATGCAGACTATGACATGAAATAATGACAGGGGATCTTTGACCAAAATGGAGGGATAAATAATTTATTTTAATTTATTTATTCAAAAATGGAGGAGGATGACAAGTGGCAAATAAATAATTTATTTTAAATTATTTATTTAGAGGAAATGAAAAATGAAATTTAATTAAATTCATAAATTTAATTAAAGGAGGAGATAGAAATTAAGTATGGAGAATTGATTTGGATCAATTATTTAAAGGAGAAGAATGACACATAAATAAATAATTTCGTCAATTATTTAATTATAGAAGAATAAAATGTCAAATAATTATTATTATCTGACTGTAGACATGTGATGAAAGATAAATAATTAAATAAATAATTATTTATTTAATTATTGAAGAAAGTGGTATTAGTGACGCAATTAATTTATTTTAATTGATCAAGATAAAATAAAGATTGGAAAGTGAGTTAATTAAATAATTAAATAATTATTTAATTAATAAAGGAATATGATCAGGAATAATTAAATAATTAAAATTATTTAATTATTAGATAATGATGACTAAGGAAAAATGTTGCTTGTAGATTTTAGGATATTTTTTAGTGTCTACATTTTGCCCCTCTTTGACATAATGCAGTTCATCGCGTTGTGTCGAAGAAATTTAATTCTGAAATATGCCCCAGTGTAAAGAGAACGGGGAAGGATGATCAAGAGGGTTGTGGTATGCCCCCTCGAGAGGACATGCGGGTTCAAAGAATACAGATGTGCTCTCGAAATGGAAGATAAGACTAGAGGATGAAAGATAGAAGAAATATTAGCATGAAGGAGAAAACAAGGGAGATGGGATGTTAGCGTGAAAAGGGGAAAGAAGATAGACAGGAAATGATAAGGGAACCAACTTACATGCTTACGTTTTTATATTTATCATCATTGGGCATCAAAAATGTCACAAATGGACCACAAACACCATGGTATGACATAAAACAAGGTGTGCAAGGTGACCATTTGGGAGAGACAAACAGTCAAAAAGACAAGGAATGCCCCGGCTCATACTAGGAACCCGATTGTCCTAGTCTTTTTGCCAAGACAAACCACAAGCAACAAACAAAGAAAAGAGACCATGATCCATCATCGTCCCTCTAAATCCATTGATAGGAAATCCTCGAGGAGACTAGTAACATGACCCAAAACCAATTGAAAAGATAATAAAATCCAAACAAACAAAGTGTTTGCCAAGATAGTGTTTTCCAATGATAATGATGATTGTTTGATTGGTTGATTAGGTTGACCAAGATGACTGGGTTGATTGATAGGTTGATAAGGATTGATAAAGTGATTTGATTGACCATGCCTAGCCTCAGGAAGGACACATCCTAATGAAGGCAAGACTGATTGGCCAAGCTGATAAGAGTGAGTGGTGTGACAAAGTTGATTGATAATGATAATGCTCGATTTCAGGAAGGACACATCCTGATTAAGGAAAGATTAATTGACAAAGTTGACAAGATTGTTTGATTGTTTGACAAAGATTGATGAATATAACCAAGCGATGTGACAATACCCAACCGCAGGAAGGACACATCATGTTTAGGTAGAGGACACATCTGATAAAGTTGACCAAGTGACAAGTGTTGACAAGACACCTATCCGTAGGAAAGACATATCCTGCTTAAGGTGAATGACCAAATTTGACAAATTCCCATCTCAAGAAGGACACATCTTGAGAAAAGACAAGAGGTAAGACCGAATGAGAGAAATGACATAATGCCCCATTATGATATAAGACTAGTGACCTGATTGAGTTGATGATAAGATAATTGATTGATGAAAGATGTAATTTGTTTGTTGTTTCTTGATGTAGTTTGAATGATGATTGCTTTCGGATCAAGGAAATGACCCAACTCGATGAACCCTAAAGGACTTGATCGAGGGGGCCTCAGGGGCTCATCGATAGATGGCCTTTCTTACGTAGAAATGCACAGAGACCTCGTAGTTTGACACGACTTGAATTTGTCTTATTCGACAAAATACTGGGTCATGATTTTATTTGGACAACCTAAAGGGATTGACCTAATGCATCGGGGGTTAATTTAAGATGAGCCTTGCCTACGTAGCAAACACGTAGAGGCAACGTAGTTTGACCACTCTAACAAAATCGATTTAGACTCAAACTTAGAGTTATACTCTGTTTTTCAAGAGTTTTGAATTTTTATGATGTTTTTGGATTTTGAGGATTTTATGATTTTTTGGATCTTGAAATGTTTTGATTTTTTTTGGATTTTGAAATGTTTTGATTTTTTTTTGGATTTTGAAATGTTTTGATTTTTTTTTTTGGATTTTTTCAGGACATTTTATGATTTTTATGGATTTTGAAGGTTTTAAAGGGTTGATACCATGTATTATTTCCCATGAAGATGCAAATCAAGGAATTTCCCCCAGTCAAGTATAGGACCAATTTACTATGCGCAACGGGAAGCGGCGAATGCGATAGGTGGATATGAAAGCGAAGGATGCTAAATGTTGGTGGTTTTCAGACCATGGGAAGGATGACGAAGCTTTATTATGGATGAATGAGAATTTATTATGGATGATAACTATAGGGATAATGACAAATGTATGTGAAAGATACCCACAATCAACCAGGAAGGCATGCACACAAATCCAAGGACAAACATGATCTTGCCCCTAGTCAAGCTGAAAACCAATTGATAGGTGATGATGATGACAATGTTGTTTGATAGGGGAAGGACACATCCCGGAACAACATGAGGATGATGATTATGTGACTAAAGGATCAAGGTTTGCAGTAAGGCTAGGAACAAAGCCAGTGAATGTTTTAGATGATGTGCTAGGTTGCATAGCAAGATTGTATGGATTAGACTCATTACATTTGGAATGACTAACCTTAGAACTAGATGGGATTGTGGAGGGAACTTGGATAAGTGGATTAGAATCCTTAAACCAATGACAAGGGAAACCAAGTCTAGCAATAGGTATGAAAAGATAATGGATTGCTTTTGGAAAAGGATAAGAGACATGAGGATTATTGGATGGAAGAATTAGGATATGATCTCCAAGGACTATTTCACATAGGAACAATTTGTTTTCTCCAAGATATGGGTTTGGATAAATTCTATGAAAGAAATGACATGATATTTCATGGGTAGTGTATGACCAAAGGATAGACATGTCCAAAAAATTTCCAAAGCATGATTTATGTTTGTACCCCATTTCTTATCAAGATCAAGGTAGGTGGGAAAATGGATGGAAATGATATGGATTGGATAGATAGATGGAAATGCTATGAGAAAGGCATGGGAGATGAGACAACTTGCCCCCAAGTGTAATGGTCCACATAGATAATTTCTCTTACACATGACGCCTGTTTGCCAGGTTTTCATCATGGTACTTATCCAAAGTGCCATAAAAATGGTTTTCACTATTTGGATGAAATTTTTCTCTTTTCTATTTTTTTCTCTTTTTTTTCCTTTTGATGATGTCACACAAGACGCCTATTTGCCGAGTTTTCATGAAGGTGACATTTTTTTTTACTTTTTATATTGATATGATGTTTTGGATGACTGATGATTGTTCTAAATATTTTGATGGTGTTGATGTAGATACTGGTGTCATGATATGCCAATAGTGACCTTTATGGAGTAATTGTCTTGTCAAGATCATAGCACTTGCATACAATTGATTAATGTCATTGTGATTCTCTCTGATACTAGTGTTGGCCTTATCAAAATACGCACATCGTGATAGAGTACCATGGGAGTCCTTATGATAAAGGGTTGCTGCCAAGATGCGATGGATTTGTGAAGTAGGATATTTAGACTTTAAGCGAGATGCGGGATTATGATGGATGATGGTAGGTGTGGATGGACTATTTGGTGTTTTGGATGTAGCAATTTTTATTTTCCAAACTTGGGATGGTGGATGATGGAGTTTGGAATTTTAATTAGGATAGTGTTTGGAACCAAAAATTTTATATTCCTTTCTTGATTACCATTTTAAAGGAGGTGGACATTTACTATATGCGAGAGTCCTCTTTTCTTGTGGCTCCATATTTTATTGAATTTTGGATTTGAAATATTTTATTTGTTTGATCCATTTTTCTTTTGGATCCATTTTAACTTTATTTGTCCACTTGTATTTTTGTTTGATTCAATGGCCTTTGAAATTTTATTTTGAACTTTGGATTTATAATAATTTTATTTTTGTTGGTTCCAAATGGAAGATTTATTCATGTTGGAATGATGGTTTATGGTATGGATAGAAGGAGTGTTGGCAGCAACCTTATGGCAAGGACTACTCATGACCCCCATTTTGATGTTTGTATTAGATAAAGTTTCCCCCAATATCAAGGAGGCACCACTAACATCATTTGATTCTCTGATTAAAGAATAACCAAGACCTTGATTTCTAGGATTTACATAAAATTGTACTGGTTCTATAATGCCTTGCTCATGTAGGCCTAGTCCTCTTCCTTTATACTGCATGCTCTGAAATATTCTATTTGTGATGGGGTATATTTTACTTTGAAAGAAAGATGCAAACCCATCATTATTTAGCTGGAAACCATTACTCAAAATTTTATCATTTGCAAGAAAGCCTGCTTTGACAAAGGTGGATGATCCTATTTGATAGGATATTTTAGATTTGTCATTCATCATACTTGTTTCTTCTTGATCATTTGGGATGTCGATTTGATCTATGGTAGATTTTGTATCTTCTTCTTTGACTTGATCCATAGTACCTTCTTTGTGTTCTCCTTTGACTTGATCAATATTAGTTATTTTATGCTCTTCTTTGATGTTATCCATATCATTCATTTGATTATCTATGTGTCCAAAGGAGGCAAGTGTCTCATTTTGGGAAATGGAGGTGTGTGGAGTTTGGATAGGACCATCTTTAAATGTTTGGTCATGGATGGTATAAAGGTTGATGAGAGGATCATTTTGGATTTCTTGTTCAATGGTAGGATCTTGGTAAAGAATAGGTGTATTTTGGACATGGTTATGAATAGACTCTTGAGCAAGGATAGGTGTATTTTGGATGCCATGATTATGTAGGAATTCTTGGATAGACTTAAGGATGGGGTCATGGGATGGACTACTTTGATTTTGACATGAAGGTGAAGCTATGATGTCATGCTTTGGATTTTTATTTTGACATGTATCCCAAGGTGTAGGCAATGTGATGTGGTTTTGGAGACCCTAACCAAATGTATTTCCATGACCAAATGTAGCTTGGGATGGAGTGGATGGAAATGAGCTAGTGGACGATGGACTAGGATAAGATGTGGAGGATTGGAATGGACTAGTGGATGATGGATTATGATAGGATGTGGAGGATTGGAATGGACTAGTGGAAGGTTGGTTTCCCTTGTCAAAGTTAGGATAGGGATGACTAATGGACATTTGTTGTGGATCAATGGCATGTATTGTGCTAAGGGACTCTTGATAGTGAGGGTAGATGGATGAAGGACTAAAGTTTATGGATTGTTGGTAAGAAGGGTATGTGAGTAGTTGGTATTGACGATTGAGGATTGATTAATATTCAGTTTGACTATGAAGAAGATCAAGGTAGAGTGAAGACATGATCATGAATTTGGATTAGGATGGATAAGGAAAAATTAGTGAGGACCATACAAAAATTGTGACCTTTGGATGACAATGTAAGGTTTCAATGCAAAATGGATATGAAACTATGCTATTTTTTTTGTGATTTTCAAGGATATAAGGATGCAAAGTGCTAATGTACCTAAGACAAAGATTAAGGAATGGTGGAATGATAATGACCCTATTACCAAGGATATGATATGCAAGGATGAACCTATGGGTAAATGCAAACTAAAGTTGTCGCTAATGGAAGATTTGAGCAATTTTCTTTTTGGTTTTCGACAGAGGCTGTTTGATAGAAAATTGGACAAGTTTGGTCTTGGGTTTTAGATTGCAAAATTTGGAATTGTTTCAAGTTGAATGTGTCTGTTTCCAGATTTGTGAAAGGTGTTTATTTGTCTCAATGTCTTAGAAAAACACTTGGCAAACACAATATCTTATCTTTGAAAATTTGAAAACATGCACAATGAAGACAAGCACAACCCTAGGTTAAGCAAGGACAATATTCACTAGATTCCATGTGGGTTTCCCCAACCGCACTTATTCTTAGCATGTGAATCCAAAAGCTTGGCCACACGAGCTCCCCCTTACATTGCACTCACTTCTTAGGCCAACCAAGCTTCCAACCCCCATAAAACTCCCATGGTAGGTTGATCACCTCTACTAAGAACTGCGAGAATGTGGATGCCTTCACAACGATCGTTGTTGCGCTAGCAAATAAAAGGATTTTGGCAACTATACAAAGGTTTTTAGTTCGAGACCCCTATTCAAGTGGCCAAACATGGGGCACAAGATTAAGCTTCGTTTAGGAGGCACTCCAGCCTGAAGAGGTTACGCTCAATAGGGTTTTGGGGAGTACTACTTGGTCCATATGACACATCCACACTCGTAATCCTAGGATTTCCCTTAGGATTCACATTTATATACTGGTCGAGGGTAGCTCGACTAAAGAGCTCTATTGCCGGTCTGAATCACCTTGGGGTGAGTAATTTTTCCCACCAAGGAAGTTCCAAGTTCTAGAGGCAATAAACATTTCTCTTACACCCAGGATCGCATGAATGCACAAGGGGAGAAGATACTTCGATTATTGCATCAAATGGTGACACATAATTGAAGACACTTATAGATTTTAATTACTAAATGATAATGTGAGGAGGACACACAAGACACTTTGTTCATTTTAAAAGTTTAACTTGATGTGAAACAAACAAAGTTCATTTTAAGCCAATGACATAAAATGCATGTTCATTTTAACCATATGAGTGTGCATGCAATTTGTTGTTCATTTTAAACCTATGACATGAAATGCATGTTCATTTTAACCAATGAGTGTGAATGCAATTTATGTTCATTTTAACCAATGAGTGTGCATGCAATTTGTTGTTCATTTTAAGTCTATGACATGAAATGCATGTTCATTTAAACCAATGAGTTTGCATGTAATTTGTTGTAGTTGTTGAAAACAAACAAAATTGATTATGCCTAAAGAAATGAAAAGTTCAAATTTTTTTTCTAAAGAAACAGATTTTAGACTCCCTCCAAACTGTGCCACATGCTAAAAACAAGAAATTAATAACTCAAAAGAAAAGTTTAATGACAACAACAAATTAAAACAACCATAACTTTCTCAAAACTTGAAAAAATTTTAAATCTTTTGAATCTATGGAAAGCTAAAACTCAACCCTTCAAAACCCATAAAGTATTTTTTCAAGATTCTGCATGAAAAAAATGTTATAGAGAAAAGAAAATGCGGGTTTTAACAACTAAACTAAAAAAATAGCAAATACTAAAACAACCATAACTTTCTCAAATTTTAACAAAATTTTAAACCGTTTTAAGTTTTGGAAAGCTGAAAACGGGGGCTACAAAACTCAGATGATAATTTTTAAAGAATTTATGTGCCCAATTTTTTGTGCTCAAAAGAAGATGATGGGATTTCATATAAATTCTTGGCTATAATTTGCAAATTAACAAAAATAAACAAGAAAACAAATAAATTTCTCTACAAAATTGTAAGATTCACGTCGAGTTCACCAATGTAAGATGGGGAAAATAAAATAGTATTAGATTAAGTGATAGCCAACACTTCTAAACTATTAACCTCATCCAAACAAGAGAAAACAATGAAAGCATAAAAAAAAAACATTAAATCATAATACTCCCCATGCTTGAATCTTAAATCATTTCTCTTGCTATCCTATTTCTCCTTTTTGCAATCTTTACCCTCAGATTTGTTGCTTCACATGTGCAAATACCTGAAAAATAGTAAGTAGAAAGTTGGAGATAATTAGCTGTTAAATCAAAAATGGAGAAGAAAGGTTGCTTTTATAGACAACCATTCGAATAAGACTATCCTAAAGATCTTAAAGAAGACTATTAATGACGCTGATTGTCTATACCACAACCCTCTTGGTCATCCTTCCTCTTTCTCTTTACACTGGGGCATATTTCAGAATTAAATTTCTTTGACACAACGCGATGAACTGCATTATGTCAAAGAGGGGCAAAATGTAGACACTGAAAAATGTCCTAAAATCTACAAGCAACATTTTTCCTTAGTCATCATCCTCTAATAATTAATTATTCCTGATCATATTTCTTTATTAATTATTTAATTATCTCACTTTCCAATCTTTATTCTATCCTGATCAATTAAAATAAATTAATTGCGTCACTAATACCCCTTTCTTCAATAATTAAATAAATCATTATTTATTTAATTATTTATCTTTCATCACATGTCTATAGTCAGATAATAATAATTATTTGACCTTTTATTCTTCTATAATTAAATAATTGACGAAATTATTTATTTATGTGTCATTCTTCTCCTTTAAATAATTGATCCAAATCAATTATCCATATTTAATTTCTATCTCCTCCTTTAATTAAATTTAATTAAATCTCATTTTTCATTTCCTCCAAATAAATAATTTAAAATAAATTATTTATTTGCCACTTGTCATCCTCTTCCATTTTCGAATAAATAATTTAAAATAAATTATTTATCTCTCCATTTTGGTCAAAGATACCCTGTCATTATTTCATGTCATAGTCTACATGTCCTACATGTCTATCATAGCTGTCGGCATCATATCTTTTCCATGCATGGCATATTCTGGTTGCATCAATTTCAACTGTAGATCTTGGCATCTTTCTAGAAACTCGATCTTGGCCATCCATTTCGTAACGTCCCTCTCATGAATCCCCATCCGTTGATCTTAGAATCTTTCTAGAAGATCAATCTCGTCTGTCCATTCGAATGGTTGTCTAAAAACAACATTTCTCCTCCATTTTGGATTTAACAACTAATTATCTCCAACTTTTTACTTACTATTTTGCAGGTATTTGCACATGTGAAGCAACATATCTGAAGGCAAAGATTGCAAAAAGGAGAAATAGGAGAGCAAGGGAAGTGATTCAAGATTCAAGCATGGGGAGTATTATGATTTAATATTTTTATTTTTCTTATGCTTTCGTTGTTTTCTCTTGTTTGGATGAGGTTAATTAAAATTATTTAATTAATTTCTATCGACTTGACTTTGTCTTATTCGACAAAATACTGGGTCATGATTTAATTTGGACAACCTAGTGGGACTGACCTAATGCCCCGAGGGCTCATTTAAGATGAGTCTTGCCTACGTAGCAAACACGCAGAGGCAATGTAGTTCGACCACTCTAACAAAACCGATTCAGACTCAAACTTAGAGTCAGACTCTGTTTTTCAGGAGTTTTGAATTTTTCTGATATTTTTGGATTTTTAGGATTTTATGAGTTTTTGAGATTTTTTTTCAAGACATTTTATGATTCTTATGGATTTTGAAGGTTTTAAAGGGTTGATACCATGTATTATTTCCCATGAAGATGCAAGTCAAGGAATTTCCCCCAGTCAAGTATAGGACCAACTTATTATGTGAGAGGGGAAGCGGTGACTGCAACGGGTGGATATGAAAGCGAAGGATGCTAAATGTCGGTGGTTTTCAGGCCATGGGAAGGATGACGAAGCTTTATTATGGATGAGGAATGGGTGTGAATAGATGAAAGACCAGATGGAGTGAAAGTAGACGAAGGAGCATAGACTGACTATACTGGCGCTTGTTTTCCAGGTTTTCACCATGGTACTTATCCAAAGTGCCACCAAAGTGGTTTTCACTTTTGGACGAATTATTTTTCTTTACTATTTTTGTGATTTTTATATTTTATTTATTTTTAGATTTTTGACTTTTTAAGGGATACTTTGAGAATCAAGTATAATACTTGTGAAGGTGCATGTTGTTGATGGGTTCGGACAATGGTTCTCCTTCAGGAGTAGAAAGCTGATAAGCACTAGATCCATATGTTGTTGTGACAATGTACGGACCCAACCAATTAGACTCCAATTTACTAGGTTTTTCTTGTTCTACTTGGTTCTTTGGATTCTCCTTTAGGACTAGATCACCAATGTCAAAAATTCTAGGATGAACCTTCTTATTATAACTGCGTTGTAGGCAGTTCTGATATGCTTGCAAGTGTGTCAAAGCATTTTGTCTCTTTTCATCCAGGAACTCTAACTCATGTAGACAGGATACACGGTATTCTTCTTGGTCAATTAGGCCATGCATAGAGACTCGTAGGGACAATAACTTGACCTCTATAGGAAGTATTGCTTCAGATCCATAAACAAGGGAATATGGTGTGGCTCCTGTAGGGGTATGAATGCTGGTGCGATAGACCCATAAAGCAAGGTTAAGCTGTAAGTGCTAGTCACAGCCAGCGTCATTGACAGTCTTCTTTAAGATCTTTATGATAGTCTTATTAGATGCCTCAACTTGACCATTACCATGGGGAGTATTATGATTTAATGTCTTCTTAAATGTAAGATGGGGAAAATAAAATAGCATTAGATTAAGTGACAGCTAACACTTCTAAACTATTAACCTCATCCAAACAAG